>JAPKLX010000050.1:1911669-1984189 GCA_026898415.1 Leonotis leonurus
GTTTTCAATTTTAGTTACAAAAGAGGGTATTCTTCATATATAGCCCATAAATTAATATCATTTTTCTCAAATTCAATCATTATATAATTATTAAAGTAGAGACTTCGGAGTCCGAAAGCGAGAGTCTCTCATTGCTACCTACCAACACAACATCTCTAACCCCACACAAAAAAGTTCCAACTATTTATGATTTTACCACCGAATTCACTATTTGAGAGTCCCCCATTAGGGATGCTCTAAGGAAAGTGGTCCATGTAAGACACAATTGAATATTTGTAGAAAAGATAAATGAGATTAATGAGTTGGTGATAAATAATACGATGTTAGGTAAAGGATTTCAGCATAAATCTAACTTAATTATATATATATGGTCTCGGCCTCGTGAAATAAATGTCTGGTATTAAATATTTTTGGCATTAGTCATGGATGCAAATATTCAATTAATATATGTTGTGATTTTTTACAAAAGTAGTCGTACAAATATCTATATTCTCTCAACTAAGATTTAATATGATTAAGAAAATTAAATTTACAATATATATTCTCTTAAATAAGATTACTATATATATTTAACAATAAAGTGCATCTTTAGTGTTTACCAATAATTCAATTTGTGTGAGTTTTTTTTAATTGGAACACAAAGCATTTGAAAATGTTCAATTCATACCTAATGACGGAGATTTTGAATCGAAAGACTTAGATAAGTGTTTAGCTCGTTTTTGTCTGTGTTTTTAGTTTATATTTTATCGTGTTTAGATTTTACGTGGAGTCAATTTGGTGTATTTTACTTCATTTTTACTTTGTGTTTTGTTTGTTCTTATTTTGTATTTAGGATGATGAGAATGAGCCAATGTGAGTGAAAATGATACCAAAAATGTCGAGTAAGCTAAACCGAATGAAGTGGCACGGGTCGAAGAGCGCACAAGAGGAGAAATAACACGGAAGGAATGAAGCCAGCAAGCGTTGGCTTCAGAAGAGGCGAAGGACAACGAGCACACGGAAGGAATGAAGCCAGCGAGCGATGGGATGCAGAAGAGGCTAAGGGCAGAGAGCTGCAGCTAGCGATCGCTGGACTACAGAAATTCGTGCGCCAGAGTGGTGAAGCCAGCGACCGCTGGCTACTCAACGGTCGCTGGGAGACAGTTTTCTGCGGGATTTTAAAGGCAAACCAGGCCATTTTGAAGGACTAACTTCCATAACTCTTTCATATCAAATAGAACTCGAATTTTTCTACTTTAGAACTCTCCTTAGAAGTAGTTTATCTTGTATTTTACACTTGGGAAGAAGGATTAAGGTGGAGATCAATTGCTCCATCCAAGTAGTGTGATCATTAGTGAGTTCTTATATTGATTTCTTGCTTGATGATTATGTGATTGGATAGGGTAGTTGAATATCTACTACTTTGTGGATTTATTAATCGATTGTTTATGTTTTTTGTTGTTCATGCTTGTTGATTGTAGCATGCTTACTAAATTGTGTCGCTTGATCATTGTTGCAATTTATTAGACGTAGGGTGAGATCGAGAGATAATCCTTGTGTCGGATCAAAGTCCAATCAATTTCGTTTGTAGTCGGAAACGTACGTATTAATCAAATATTCATTTGTTATCTTTAGCCTGAGCATTATCTCAACCCGCAAATGAAAAATCTCCATGAATGAATGTAGTTTTATTAGTCAATATACTTGAATAAGGTTTCATAGAGAACAAATTTTTCATCAATTGCATCAATGTCACTCCAATGATTGTCTCATACATAAAGTGAATGGACTCAATTAGATCTAAATAAGATAACAAAATTTAATATTGGACCAGAAATTCATTATTTTAAGTACTAGAAGTACTAACTAATATATCATATATCATTCAAAAAAGTTAATTTGTTAGCAAAATTATATTATTCTTTCGTTGGAGGAGATATTTGAATGATATATTGAGTATAATTGGTTATCTTCAAGGTACAAAAGATGTATGTTTATATTATTATAAAAATTGAGATTGACAATGGTGTGCTACTCGAATGATAGTTATTCATCTGATCCTCGTATAATTTGATCTTAGGCTGGTATAATGACATGGGGCATATCTCCACTCTTTTTTTATAAGGAATAATAATAATATGTGTTCCACAAATAAGCTCCAGCAGCACAACGACATATGAGTCAACTCAATTTTATCGCCACATTTATATTTATATACTGATAATATTAAAACTTTTATACTTGTAAGTTTTTTTTTATGGGAGAGATAACATATATATAATCTTGAAAACTAAATAAAAAATTCCGAAGATTATGTCCTGAAAATTAATTGGTTATATTTTTTTTCCTTACCAAGTTTTCCCCACATGATTTCTATGTGAATGTTTTTAATGAGACAACAAATAATATATGCATATATTTGTATGCCATATAATTTTTTATTCGACTTACTACAACAAAAATTTCAAATAGTGACACTTGTGCGTAACTATTATTGGTGTCACAAAATTTTAAATGCATGTTACTAAAAATTTTAGTGAAATATAAAAATGTATTATTAAATAATAATTTGTGACATGTATTTGAGAGTATCACTACACAAAATTAGTCACACCATTAAATGTCACTAATAATTTTAGTCAGGGGCGGATCTACCCTTGGCTTGCACCGGGCTTCAGCCCAGTGCAAGTCCAAAATTTTTAGTGTTATATATGTATATTTTTAAGGTCCAATATAGTATATATTATCCCACCCCAAAATTTTTATGCATATATAAAATATAGTGTTAAGAAAAATTTTATTTTTCAGCCCACCCCAAATGCAAATCCTGGATCCGCCCCTGATTTTAGTAATATCCAATTAAAATTTTGTGACTCTCATAATAGTTACATTCAAGTATCATTATTTGAGAATTTTGTTGTAGTAACTGTTTTTATCATATAGAATTTTTCATTGAACCTTTTAACGACTTATGTATATCACACATTAATGTTTATTAGAAGTGTTATAAATAATATTAGTATATTTCTTTTACTTATATATAACTCTTGTTAAATGAACACACAAGATAATAAGTCAATTCTAGAGTTTCCTACAAATTTCTTTCTTGTATTCTTGTCTTTTCTCTCATTCATTCTTCTTCTTTGTCTCTATTGGTCAGCATAAATAATTGACAAAATCAAAAAAATTTATAATACGACATGTTGAATATTGTAAGTATATAATTTACGTGCCCTGTATGATTTGGAGACTTAAAAATGCAATTGCGACCTTTAACAATAAATAATGAATAGAATATTGTGCATACATGAATTCCGTGCCATGTATGATTTGGAGACTCGGAAAATTAAAATTGTTACCTTTAATAATAAATATTGAATGGAAAAATTGCTAATAGTATAATTTAGTGTCCCATTTTTGGTGAATAAATTTTGTTTCATAATTAAATATATATATATATATAATTTTAATTAATATTTATAAAAAATATATATATTATAATATAATTAATTGTTAATTATTATTAAATTTTTTTTAATAATTAAAAATTATTTATCCTATTTTTCAAATTAGCAATCAATAAACTCAAATAAAAATGATATTTAGTGTTTAAAAATAATTATACATCCTATTTTGGGTAAGATGAACTTTATTAGTAAGTACAAAATTAATCAAAGTATATAAAATTTAAATTGAAAATAAAATAAAAAATAAATTAAATTTTGATAATATGTCATAAAATGTGAAACACAAAAAATGAGATACTCAATCTCATTTGAAAAAATTGCCCACATAAAAATTGCCTTGATGAAAATTGTGTGTGGATTATATTGATTTTAAGTTTTTATTAAGAGAGAGTTCTTATTGATTTTCAACTCTTTCACACACATAAAAATATAGAAATCAATTCATATGAAAATTAATTATAATATGATAATTAGAAACTTATAAGATATACTCCCTCCGTCCCACGAATGTAGTCCCATTTCATTATAATAATACACTCATTTGAATATAATAGGGGACTACATTCGTGGGACGGAGGGAGTATCATTTAACATATAAATGCATGAATATTACAATGTTAATTTTAATATTTGTGCTTTAAAATGTCCATCTCCTCATTTTCCTTTATTTTCCATCATTTTCGCTCAATATTCTCCAGCTCAAGTTGCTGAAATTTCGAGAATGCGATTGTTAGAAAGTATGATCAATCATTTTAAGAAAAACAATAGCGTTTACTTAAACTAATAAATTATATTGACAAAATACAAAATTTACTATTTAAAAATAAGATTATTAAATTAGTTTAAAATTGAAAAATTCACAACTTATCTATCAAAATAAATATTAAATTAACTTAAATTATTTTTATTAATAAATCATATTATGTAAAGTAACGTATCATTGTTGACTAGTAGCTAATACCTTTGGATTAGCATTAATCACTACACAATGACACGCAAAGTGACTATTGTCAAACTCAAATTGTTCTGTTAACAAAGTTCAATCAAACTTTTAGGGCTGTTATTTGCGGTGTAATTTGTCAGCAAAATCATATCAAATTATAGTGATAATTATCTGTAAATATATAAATAAATTATCATTTTTTGTATTATATTAGAATTTTAAAATTTGATCTACAATACACAAAATATCATTTTTTTTTTTTTGCAATTGAATACAACATGCTATATTTTAGTCAAATCATGCATACGTGAACCCGATTTTTGACTCAAATTGCTGCAATTTATTTAATTGCGACAAATTAGTAGTTTATGTATTGTGAGTTTGATTTTTTAGATCACATTTCACATATCAGAAAAGTTGGATAGTTTATATATTTAAATGCCATTATCTCAAAATTAAGTGGCAGGCCTAGCAATTTTATGAATTGAACGTGAGGAATTGAAAATTTTTGATCCCACGATATTGTATATTATATTGCTTCTCAAAATATTAGAACGTATGTAAATTATATCAACAGTTGTTTGATTCTTCACATGTTTACTAGTTTATTGTAGTTCATATTTAAGTATGAAAGACTATCATGTACTACCATCATCTCCAAAAAATTCTCCAAAACTCATTAAATCATAGTAGCTTTTATTTTGGTATTAGCTCCGTTATTTTTATTAGTTTCTCAAGAATATGAATCTTATGGTAATAAATATAAAATAATAAAAAATAATTTTAATATTACTTCACGGTTGTTTGATCTCAATACCAAGCAACAAGTAATGATTAAAGATAAATAAATAAAGCAAATAAAGATGAGCACAAGAGATTTACGTGGTTGGGCAATACCTACATGCACGAGAGCAACAAAATATTCACTAAAACGAATAACCCGACGTCTTGCACAAAACGCAAGTTCGTCAATGGAGTAACTACTGATTTAACCCAAGAAAGAAAATCTCATTTCTTATACAATCTCTCTCTCTAACTCTCTTGTTTCCAACCTACTCACAACACTATGTTTTTCTCTCGAGCTCACATCGGCAACAACACTCAATTTTCTTTCGGTTTTTGTTTGCCGCACTAACAGACAGCCTCTGCCCTCAGTTGCTAAACTATATGTACATCTGTGGTAGAATGAGCCCACTTAATTCCTACAATTATCCACTTCGTATTGGACGGACACAAACATCACTCACTAATACGGATATACACACAAGCTGCACCATTACACCATGATTGCTTACATATCCACTTCACGGATCAAGCTCATGTAACTCGATCGAACTGGAAAAGGCTCCACCTCACCCACCACGTAGGACCATGCCTACATGGGCAATCAACACGAACAAATATGGAACAATTTCAAATAATGTTGGAACTTGCTCCCTATCACCACCTTAGTCAACATGTCAGCCGGAAGTTGTGGAGTTGGATAAGAAAACTGCTGATGAGACACAAGCATGTGTGTACACAAATATTCACTAGTACGCAGCCTTTCCTTATTCCTCCGGAAATCGTCATTCCATTAATGTCGTGCTCCACCAATACTAATATAAAAGGAGCTCGTTTTCAATTTTTGGATTTCCCATCATATATACGTACACATATGTATACTGTATAGTCAAAGAAATATATACTTGAAAATATAGTGTAGTTTTTACGAAATTTATATTTTTTTTTATTAAATCTCTTTTGCATAATTAATTAGCCTAAATTGTAATTGTAATGGTCATCCATAAATTTTTATGTTCCCGATTCTTCATCCGCTAATGTAAAAAATGCTCCAGTTTTCCATTTTCGTATGAAGAAACTTACTATATTATAACCCAAAAAAATATTGTAAGAGTTCACTATCTTATAACTACAATATATATATAAGTTTATAACATAATTGGTGATATTTAGTACTTTATTATATTACATTTAATTGAATAAAATATGAGTCAATACTAAAGGACCAGATGAAGTGAATAAAATATGAGTCAATGGCGTGCATGTGTTGGTCTAGTGGTAGTGAGATTAATGCTCAAAACAATAGGTATTGAGTTCGAGTCCTCTGTGACGCGGCCATGTAATTTAAAGGTAATGTAATCCAATTTAAAATATATATATATATATATATATATATATATATATATATATGAGTCAATACTAGAGGACCAGATGGAGTAGTATATAATAACAGCCCATTCAAGCATAGTTATTGCTAAAAGTAATTATGAAGCTTCCAACCGCAAAGTTTTTATTGCGTTGAGCATCTTAGTATCAAAGTCATTGAACACATTATATACTAGAAAACTAATACTTTGTAGGCTGCCTTCAGTCAAGAAGACTATGATACATCTATTTACATGCTAATGAATTTACCTACATAAATCATCAGCTATTTTCACACACAACCAACACTATCACATCTTGAAACTATGTCAATAATTAGACAAATCCCCAAAACAAACTAATTCCACAAAGAAAGAAAGAAAGAAAGGAGTAAGAGACCCACAAAATATGAGTTAGTTCTTCCAAAATCATTGATACACAATCAGTGTCCATCTCATGCGAGAACAGACGGCTTATAGGCATTGATCTCGCTGTTAGGCCGAGCGCAATCCCCCCGTTTCTTCCCGTGTTTCTCCACCAACATTTCGAAGCACTCGAACATACTCTCCAACCCAACGATCACCTCTTGAAGATCGAGGGGGCAACCCACATGCATATCTCCTCCACCACCACCACCAACAGCTTTCCTCTCCGAGTGCTCGGAGAGGCACTCTTGAACCTTCTGGCGCAATGTCGTTCTGTGCCTTGAGATTATTCAAGAGCTCCTCCATCTCACTCAGTTCATGCACCTTTTTGGATAGCTCTGCCTTCATGAACTTCTTCTTTTTTCCTAAACTAGAGCACATCGCTCGGAGGCTTCTCTGAGCAGCTAAGCTTGCGCTGAGGTCGCGTCTCAGCCGTTCCTTCTCCTCGTCCGCTTCCTCCTTCTCCACCACCGTCTCGACCCCACCACCGGGTTTCTTATCCCGGGGAACGGCAGTGTGCTGCAAGTCAATGTTGCACCTCGTGAGCTTGCCATATTTGACGTTGAGAAATTCACCAGGAAAAACGACTTCGGTTTATAGAGGATCAAAATGAAAGCGTTGTTAGTCCAGAATGGATTGATTGATGCACTCAAGGCAGATCCGTCATTGGAGCACACCTCGAGCTCTAAGGAAGGCGATGAGAAGGTGAAGGCAGATAAAGAACGAACTAAGGTGAAGGAGAAGGCTCACAGCGCGATCATCCTATGCTTAGGGGACAAAGTCTTAAGGGAAGTTTCAAAGGAGACCACTGCTGCAAGACTATGGCTTAAGCTTGAGTCATTGGCGAATCGCTTGTACGCTAAGCAAAAGTTGTACGCATTCAAGGTGGTTGAGGACAAATCCATTCCTTGATCAGCTTGATGAGTTTAACAAAATTCTGAATGACCTTAAGAATATTGAGTTCAAGGTCACTGATGAAGACAAGATCATCATCTTATTGAGTGCTCTCCCCAAAAGCTTCGAACACCTTAAAGATGTCATGTTTTATGGAAGAGAGACTTCCATCACAATGGAGGAGGTCCAGACTGCGCTAAAATCAAAAGAGTTAAGAAAGCTTCATGATGGAAAAGGTGAGGCTAATGCGGAAGGTTTGACTGTGAAAGTTAAATCTAAAAAATCTGGAAAGAAGAAGTTCCTGAAGAACTTGTCAGGCAAAGGCAAGGTTGATGAAGGAAAGGAGATCAGGAAGTGCCATTTCTGCAAAAAGTCAGGCCACCTGAAGCGAAATTGCTTCGCGTGGAAGAAGAAGCAAACTGCAAAGGACACCAACGGAGAAGAAGGTGTTGCTGATGTTGCAGAGGACTTGCAGGAGGCTGAGATGATGAATGTGGTTAGGTCCAAGATTGATGGTACGTGGATTATGGATTAAGTGTCACACCCACTTTTTATAAATGATATACGTAAGAAAATAAAGATAAAATTTTAATATAAAAACGCGTTATTCGAATCACCACGTACCTCCACACTCCAAGCACCTAAAAAAAATATAATGTGGGGAATGAGCATACATAAAAGTATACTCAGTGTGAGATCATATGCTAAAATTGTCCAATTTAATAAAACGGTAAGCACATACGGTACCATGACATAACATAACTGATTCGCACTGTGAATAATCAAGGACTGTGACGTCCTGAACCCTATTTACGGGCTCCTGGCGACATAACATAAATATTGCGCAATAACTAAAGTGAGAGTAAAATGAGGTAGTAGTAAAACAGCTCTTACTCATCACCAACTGATTTCATAATCACACATATGGTTAAACACATAATATTAAAATGGACAATAATAATCAACTGCATAACTGAATTAGATCACCACACCTGATTGAGAGTTTAGCTAAGGATGTACGATCAATACATGCCTCCACCTTTTCACCCAAATTAATCAACTAACATAAATTACCCTACGTATATATATAGAATTATAATTTGGTAACCTATAACATAGGTGATTAGTATAGGTATGTTGTGTATACCTAATATCTAGATGCATGTAGGACACATGCATGCAAGGTGTAAATCTTTATTTGTTGGACAATTGCATACATGCAGCGAAAGCACTCTATATTTATTTTAGCTATGTCTAGTCATCCCTAATATTTTATTATATTTAAATCCTTAATATTTTAATATTAATATTAATATATATATATATATATATATAGATGTATAAATTTTGGTTTTGGGCTGTGACATTAAGGTTGTACATTCCATATGTCGCACATAAAGGTTCAGTGATCTCCAATTAGGTGATCTTGGACTTGTCACTCTTGGTAATAACCATGCTTGCAGAGTAAAAGGCATGGGCAAAGTCACTTTCAAGTCAAATGATGGATCTATCAAGATCTTGACAGAGGTGAGGTATGTTCCAGACCTCAAGAAAAACTTAATATCTCTTGGCATGATAGAGAGCAAAGGATATGGTTTTGTTTCTGAAAATGGGTATCTCAAAGTTATGAATGGTTCAAAAGTTATGCTCACTGGTGTAAGTAGAAGGAGTCTCTACTATCTGTTGGTTGCTCCCTCCGTTTTTAGTTGTGACGTTTTCTTTTTTGGATATCTTTATCACACATACAAATTTAAATAATATATATTAATATCATTAATTTATACACTTTTCAACTCTAAACATATACTCTCTCCGTTTTTTAATAAGTGTCTCATTTCACTTTTTTTCTTGTTTCTAAATAAGTGTCCTATTTCAAAATTCTAGAGTATATTTATGACAATCTTTCAATTTTGCCCTTATTTAATACTTATTGGAATTTGATATTATTTGTATGAATGTATTTATTATGCTATTCAATAAAGGGTATATAAGTAAAATTTTCATTTTATGGATATGTGTGATTTAGTAAAATTGGACACTTATTAAAAAACGAAGGGAGTATTTCTTAATTAATGTGCCCAATAGAAATACCTCAACTTAGCCGGAGGGACGTAGGAAATATTATTATTATTATTTTTTTATTATTATCTCATTTGTATCATAATAAAAGTAAATAGCAAATATGCTAGAAGACTCAATGTCGATTGAGATAATACTTATTACTCTTTGGATCCTGTTAGCAGCATTGCTTGTGCATGGTCGTGCACCACCTTCCATGCCCTCTTTATGTGCTTCTCCTCTGTAAGACTCCCTCCAATGGAGATTCTTATTACATACACTCCGCCAATCACAGTGTGCGTCATGAAAATCTGTCCTGATTCGTTAATTGATTCAAGCAATTTTGCGTTGAAATCATTCACTTTTTCCTCACTGGAAAGACGGAAGCCGTTGTTTCCATTGATTTGAAGCGGTGATACACGGAAGCAGATGGTGGAGAAGTTTCTGGGCACCACCACTTCAAACCGCTTGTCCATTTTCACCATTGCTTCGAAATCCTCGGCCATTTTGACACGGTAGCGGAGGAGTTTCCTGAGGTTGGCAACACCATAGCTACGGAGGACGAGCCACAACTTGATGGAACGAAAACGCCGACTCAGGGTTATCTGCCAATCTTTGTAGTCCACCACCTGCACTTACAACATTTATTACTTTTTCCTATAATAATCTAACTTCAAAATTAAATAGCAACTACCAGATTGGAGTCGGAGGCTTTGTTTCTAAGAAATTCTGGATTAGTCGAAAGTGATTGGATAAGAGAAGATGGATCTTTGAGCCACAGGCAACAACAGTCGAGACCGGTAAACAACCACTTATGAGGATTGAAGCTAAACGAGTCCGTATTTTCCACACCGTCGATAAAATGACGGTACTCAGGGCAAATGCACGCGCTTACTGCGTACGCGCCGTCCACATGCACCCAAATCCCGAACTCCTTCGCCACCGCACCCAGCACCCCCAATGGGTCCACGGCTGTCGATGCTGTGGACCCCACAGTGGCGCATAGGTACAGCGGCACCAAACCTTTCTCCACGTCAGCTACTACGATTGCCTTTAGACCTTCTGCTGACAACGCGAACGCATCGGCCTTCTTCGCTGCGACGACACGGATATTTTTGTGGCGGATTCCGGCGATCTGCGCCGCCTTCTGAAAGGCAGAGTGAGTCTGATCCGATCCATAAACCACTAATTTGTTGATGTTATCAGTTCCGATTTCCTTCAGCTTCTTGTCCCTGGCTGCCACGAGTGTCGACAGCATGGCCTCGCAGGTGGTGCCTTGGATAACGCCGCCGCCTCCGCCGGCGAAGAGGAAATTCTCCGGAAGCTGTAGCATCTTGCCGAGCCAGTCCACGACGGCGATCTCGAGCTCGGTGGCGGCCGGGGACGAGATCCAGTTGAAGCCGGGGATGTTGAAGCCCGTGCACAACATCTCTCCAAGGAATCCGGGGATGCTGAGTGTGCAAGGGAAGTAGCCGAAAAAGTTGGGGCTTTGCCAGTGAGTAAGGCTCGGGATAATGTCCCTCTGCACATCGCGGAGGATGGTTTCAATGGGCTCGGCCTCATCCGGAGCCCAGTTGGGAATCCTTTCCTTGAGGTAGCCAGGTCGGACTTGGCTCTGGACAGGGTAGTTTTCGAGGTTCGTGTAATAATCTACAAGAAAGTCTATGACTAAGTAAGCTTGTCTTCTGAATTCTTGGGGCTCTAGAGGGTTGGTGATACCATTGTTATCGGCCTTTCGCTTTACATGCTTAAGGTTGTCCATTTTCTTTTCTTTTGTTCTTTCTTTTTGTCTTTTTCAATCTGTTGTGTTGGTTTCACATGACTTGCCTCTTAATTTATAGAGTATGTATAACAGCATTAGGTATTTGGAGTAAGCACTGCACACGTACATATATTTCTCTTTCCAGGCAAATAAGTGCACCTACTTGTGTGGAAGCAAGATAGGTTAAAATTTGATTTTGAATTTTTAAGTTTCTTTATTTCGACAGTTGTATAGAATTAATTGGTTGAAAATTATTAGACGCTTATAATAAGATATATAATTGAAGTATTTTATATTTTTCAAAATCGATTTTCCGTGAGTGGAAAATAATATACTAAAATTGATTATGCGTGGACGCTTAATTATAAATTTTCATGTATTCTTATTATTTATAAACAATTATTTATTATAATATAAAAAATAAATTAAGTAAAAATAAAATAAAATAATAAACTATGGAGGCTAGAACAAGTCCGTCCGATCCAGATGGAACTCTCGACTTTGCCTTGAATTACAGGCCTGATTAGGTCATGAACCAAACTTGAGTCTATTCATAAAATTATGGGCTGGGCTTGTGTATAAGTGTCCGGCCTAGCCCGCTCAACTGTCATCCCTAAGTAAAGATGTTCACGGTTAACCGTAATCGAACTATCAATTTACAGTTTCGAGAATTCGAATAACTAATTTAATTGGGTTCTCATATAGTTAAAACATATTTTCTGAAAAGTTATTTTCTCAACTTTAAATGACTCTTACTAGGACTGCAACCGTTTAGTTGTGTCACCGTCAACTTGAGTGATTTTATATTTTGTCCATTTATTAGTAATCAATTAAAGTTAAACTAATAATTATATTGGTGTATTAGTATAGTAGTTACTTTACTATTTACTAGGGCCAGTCATTTATTTCATCCATTTAATTAAGCGACGAAATAACTTAGTTTGTGGTTCGTCTAACTGCAACGCAGGTAAGAACAAGAGTCGCGATAGAGCACTTTGACAGATTTGATGGGAATAAACACACAACGTTTGGTTACCCAATTCGGCAAAACCCGCCTACCTCTGAAGGTTATAACAACTCAAATTCACTATAAATAGAAGATCAGAGATACAAGAAGTTCCTACTTCTACTCACTCGTCTCTCTTTTATTCTATAGTGTCCAAATTATACCCAAATAAACCAAAGAGTAATGGATCACAAGTGGACCGAGGTGTTACTCTTTTCACACAATATCAATCACAAACCCATAACTAAACTGGAATAATAAAATATAGATCAATGTCTATTATATTTGTTCAATCTCACAAGTGTGTATTCCTCTCTACAATGCATTGGACCTTCAAACTCCAACTTGCCTTTTTATAGATGTCTATTCCTATCTCGAAGTATGTAGCAACGATATAGGGAAGGTTTGTTCCACAAAATCTGACTTTAGACATGACCGAGTATATCTTTTATTTCTTCCATGTTTTTCTCAACAGTTTCGTCATCCTTTGCATGTAAGACAGAACTTGAAACATGTCTTCTATTTCGATACACAATATGTCATTTTATGTATTTCACAAGTGGCAATGTCTATATTCACGGGAGCAACAAAAATATCCACTAGAACGACTAACTATATGTCTTGGACAAAACGCAAGTTCTTTAGTGGAGTAACAACTGATTTAACTCAAAAAAGAAAATCTTCTTTCCTGTAAAATCTCTCCCTATTTAACTCTTGTTTCCCAACCTACTCACAACACTTTTTTTTCTCTCTCACTTTTTCCCTCGAGCTCACGTCGGCAGCAACACTCAATTTTCTTTTCACTTTTTGTTTGCCCCACTACCAGAGAGCATGTACCCTCAATTCCTAAACTAAATACATTAGTCGTAGAATGGGCCTATTCACTTTTGGGCTCACTTAATTCCTACAAATCTCCACCTCATACATCATTTAATAAAATTTTAAATGTTGGACGAACACGAGCATCATACATAAATACGGATATCTGCACAAGTTGCATCATCATATCATGGTTGCCTACATACCCACTCCAGGTATCAAGTTCATGTAGTTCGATTACCGTAAAAAAGCTCCACCTCATCCCAACACTGTCCTGTAGGGTCATACCTACGTGGGCAATCAATACAGACAAATATGGAACAATTCCAAACAATGTTGGAACTTGCTCCCTATCACCACCTTAGTCAACATGTCATCCGAAAGTTGTGGAATTGGATAAGATAACTGCTGGTGTGGCACAAGCACATGGACGGAGCCAGAAATCCTATTTAGGGGGACGAATTTTCTCAGCATTAAAATTATAAAATTATACCAAAAGAAAATAATGAAGACAATACGCAACATTTTTTGTAGACAAATATTCCAACCAATCAGGAAATTTCTTATATCAAACTGGTATAAACTTTCTACAAACTTTATCCACAATTAAGAAAACTCCATGAGCATTACTTGTTATCATTGAAAAACAAATGAAGTGTTTTATACTTAATTGTGTTAATTTATGAATATATATATATATATATATAATATAAGATTACTCTTAAAAAAAACTCTCGTTTTTAAAAATAAATATGAAGTATGAAAAAAAAAGTCATACATACGCTGCAATCATGAGATAAACAGTTGATATTGTGTATGGCTGATTTAATTGACTATTAATTAATTCTAAGCCACTAAATATTACGTAATATATAGCATATTGAAATAATTAAATTATAGAGAAAATAGAGAATAACAAATATTTACATATGAATTAAAATATAAAGAAATGAATTAAAATATAAAGAAAGAATTAGATCTCACACAATAATAGCGCTCGAAAATCCTTAACGCGATATTGGAATAAAATCGATCAAACATAAATTTTACTAAATAACATATAGAAAAACAAAGAAATATTTGAAAAATATTGCATAGTTGCAACTTGACAAAAATTAAAAAAAAAATCAACTCTTAATTGCAAGTCATGTGTTGATCGGGGTTGAAATCTATAATGTTAACTTAACAAAGTTATTATATTTATATATAATAATATCAAAATTTGAAGTAAGAGCCTTAATTATAAATTAATAAAAAAAATTGTTTTGAAACATAAAATAATATTATATATATATATATATATATATATATATTTAAAAATTTTGAGGGAGGCGGTCCCCATCCACACCCTAACTCCTCTCATCACAACCATATGTGTACACAAAGATTCACAAGTATGCAACCCCTTCCTTATTCCTCCGAAAATCGTCATTCCATTAATGTCGTGCTCCACCAATACTAATATAAAAGAAGCTTGTTTTTCACTTTTTGGATTGCCCATCATATATATGTACACATATGTATATTATATTGTGATATCAGGTTTGATTATATATATCATTATACATATATGGGTAATGCTCTACCGTCCGCAGCGGGCACATCGTAACACGTCCATGGTTGATGTGACAATATAACGTCATTGCCACATCAACATGCAAGTCACTATATTTTAAATTTTTTTGTTAATTTTATTTTATTATTATTTTGTATTAAATAATATTAAATTATATCTTAATCAATAAATCCTAATCAGAAATTATTAATTAACAAAAAAAAGTTTATTAAAAAATTAATATTTATCTATATGATATGTCACATCGTTCGTAGACGCATTAACTCTGCTCCGCCGCGGGTGGGTGAACATTTTTGATACATACATGCACTAATTTTCAATGCTCTATATATATTATGGTAATGCTAGTGATGAATAGTGATTTATATAATGATTTTTCTTGTGCTTGATGTGCCATACAAGGAGAAATAATATGAGGCAAAATACAAAATGACTAAATGAGATAGTTAAAGATAAATAATAGTTATTAAAATAATATTATATAAATTCTATTTATTTTAATTTAAATTGTCATAAATACCTTTATAAATTAACCAATTGATTTTTCATTTTTTAATAATCTGATTATGAATTCGTTTGCTATGTATGATTCATACTCTTCATACATATATAGCAATATTTATATTATGCACGTATAAATGGTATGAATCATTTAAATCATATCATTCATACACAATATCTAAATAATTTGTTTGAATTTTTTTGTTGGTGTAGTTTGATTTTTGATTTTTGATTTTTAGAATTTGTTGTTGTTAGTGTGTTGATTATTGGTGTGGTTTCGATTTTGATAATTTTTTCATTTTTTATCCTTTTGAGTATGAATCTCGTTTATTATGTATGATTCATAATCTTCATACACGTATAGTATTATTTATGCAAATCACGTATGAATAGTATGAATCATTAAAATCATATCATTTATACATATAATGCGGAGGATACGGCCAAGTATTTAAAAGGGTATTTTTGTACCAAAAAGTAAAAAATAGCTATAATTTATAAGCTATTATGTTGGTGGTTAGTATTTATCTTTAACTATCTTGTATGACTATTATCTATACTTAACTCAAATGATATTATATTTGGTAAAGATACCACTCTGAAAATTGTAAAGTGTTTAAATTTATAATTTTATATACAAAATATAGATAAATATTTTTATATTGAAATATTTTTGATACAAAAGAATTCTTGTTTTATATTAAATATATTTATAAATCTCGAATAATTAAAATTATTCTATTATTCTTCAATTATTATATTATAATCCAAAAAAATATTGTAAAAGTTTACTATATATCCTATGGGATAATAACCTATAAATATATAAATTATCCACGAATTTTGATATTGCACACGAACTAAAAGTCTTTCACACAATACGTAAATTACATATTCTTCGCTTTTTTGAACTTCGGGCTTATTTTGGTCAAAATAGTGATAACATGAATCTGAATTAATGATGTGGAAGTCCACCTAGGCCTAAACGACACCACTTTTCATTAAAACGAAACGACTTTGCAGGCTTGAAGCAACAACATTCGAGCGATTAGGGTTTACGGTGGTAGAAGGTTAGAAATGACGTTTTGTTTTAATGAAAAACGGTGTTGTTTAGGCTTATATGGACTTCCACGTCATTAATTCGGATCCATGTCATCACTATTTTGACCAAAATAAGTCCGATATTCAAAAAAGTAAAAAATAGGTAGTTTATGATTGTGTGAAAGATTTTTTTTAATTCGTATGCAATACCAAAATTCGTGGATAGTTTATATATTTATAAGTCATTATCTCATATCTTATACCTAGAATATATATATATATGTGGGAAGATTATAATGAAAATAGATTTGTTTGTGTTAACTAAAAATAAATCTGAACCATTCATATTTTTCATCAAATGGATATAATTAAACTATACTCTAATCAATAAACTCTAGTCAGAAAGAATAACAAATTCTTTATTTTTAGGGATAAAATATTTTAAATAAGATATATACCAAAATTATTTTTTAAGCTATACCATTAATCTAAATAATTCAACAGTCAAGATTTATTTTTAGTTAACTCATACAGAACCATTTCTATTTGATCTCTTTCATATATATATATAGGGTTGAGTTCAGGTAAAAAGTGATTTTTGGATATAAAATAGGAAATAATCATGTCCATCTATTGTATTAGATCAATGGTGTAGATTTAATCTGAAATTTAGGAAAAATGGTTATTAGGAATGTTGCATCGCAATTTTGCAATGTAAAAGGGTAATATAGTCAAAATGAATGTGACAATTTATAGCATTAATTTGAAAATTCTTCTCACACCTTTAATTGTGATAACTGACATCGTAAGTTACCATTATCACGCAACCACCCAAAAATTTTATTCTCTCTGCCAAAAAAATCTTCCACATCTTACTAACAATTTATTAATGCAACAATGTAACTGAAGTAATGCAAAACTGTAGCCTGATTCAATGCAAATTGTCTTGTTATCAATGCAACAACGTAATTAAAACAAATCTATCTGTCATGAATTCGCCGCCCTTCCATCATGCTTACCAACAATGCAACAACGTAAGTATCAATGCAACAATATAACTGAAATAATGCAAAACTGTAGTCTGATTCAATGCAAATTGTCGTGTTATCAATGGAACAATGTAATTAAAACAAATCTATTTGCCATGAATTCAGCGCACCTTCCATCAATTCTTTCTCAATGAAAATTATCAATCAACAATGTAACTGAAGTAATTCATGTACGGAGTAATTGAACTCAAATGATAATATATATTGTTCAATTTCGTAATGCAAAACTGTAGTCTGGTTCAATGCAAAATTGTTGTGTTATCAATGCAACAACGTAATTAAAATAAAGCAGTGACGCCACCACCAACAGCGGCGCTGAGTCGATGATAATCTATCCTCCTCATCGTTGGAGCAAAATCGTCGTGGCCATTAATAACCGATTTTTATTAATTCTCTTTTTCTCTCTCTTTAATATAACCACACTATTACCTTAATTAGTTATTTTCACTATCCAATTTAATTACATAAATGTCATTATCATAATATTTTTGAATTATTTTAATGTATTTAAAAATCAATAAATTTGAATAGATCATAACCGTTGATCTACTAAAATAAATGAGTGGGATCACTTCCTATTTTATACACAAAAGTCACTTTGTATATGAATTGTATCATATATATATATATATATATGTGTGTGTGTGTGTGTGTGTGTGTGTGTGTGTTTATAACATAATTGGTGATATGTAGTACTTTCTTCGATCAAATATGTGTCAATACTGACCGAGAAAGCGCAATTCTCTGGCATTACATATTAGAACTCATTAAAGCCATATTCACACCATTATGTTCAATAAAAGGAACGAGGGAAGCTCCAATAGAAAAATATTTGAAGGGAAAAATATTTCGAAGATGAACCCGTTCCCATGCAATAGTCAAGAATTTTTGACCGTATCGAGTTAGAACAATCTGTTCTTCCTGAATATCCTGATGCAACGCTAAAGAATTTTATGCCACTAACATATAATATTCATATATATCGGATAATAAATTAAGCAGCCGGAACCTTGTTAATCTCTCACAAATGTCATAAAACGGGGGGAGTAGTATATAATAATATATTGGTAGTTCATTCAAGCATAATTTTTTATAGAAGTAATTATGAAGCTTCCAACGGCAAAGTTTTTATTGCGTTGAGCAACTTAGTATCACAGTCATTGAACACAATCTATACTAGAAAACTAATACTTTGTAGGCTGCCTTCAGTCAAGAAGACTATGATACATCTATTTACATGCTAATGAATTTACCTACATAAATCATCAGCTATTTTCACACACAACCAACACTATCACATCTTGAAACAATGTCAATAATTAGACAAATCCCCAAAACAAACTAATTCCACAAAGAAAGAAAGAAAGAAAGGAGTAAGAGACCCACAAAATATGAGTTAGTTCTTCCAAAATCATTGATACACAATCATGTTGATCTCATGCGAGAACAGACGGCTTATAGGCATTGATCTCGCTGTTAGGCCGAGCGCAATCCCCCCGTTTCTTCCCGTGTTTCTCCACCAACATTTCGAAGCACTCGAACATACTCTCCAACCCAACGATCTCCTCTTGAAGATCGAGGGGGCAATCACCCTCCGAAGGGGACGACGAGCTCATTCGTTCCTTGAGACTCCTAACTCTCTCGAGACTTCTCACGACTTTCGTCCCGACCTCATCCACGGTCGAGTGCAACATAGCATTCTCTTCTTGTGCTACCTTAAGCTTCCTCTTCATCGACTTATAACCATCGAGAGACCTCAACATCTGCTCCGAGAGCGCCTTGTTCCGCTCTTGCAACACCAACGCCACATGCATATCTCCTCCACCGCCACCGCCACCGCCACCACCACCACCAACAGCTTTCCTCTCCGAGTGCTCGGAGAGGCATTCTTGAACCTTCTGGCGCAATGTCTCGTTCTGCGCCTTGAGATTATTCAAGAGCTCCTCCATCTCACTCAGTTCATGCACCTTTTTGGATAGCTCTGCCTCCATGAACTTCTTCTCTTTTCCTAAACTAGAGCACATCGCTCGGAGGTTTCTCTGAGCGGCTAAGCTTACGCTGAGGTCGCGTCTCAGCCGCTCCTTCTCCTCGTCTGCTGCCTCCTCCTCCACTACCGCCTCGACCCCACCACCGGGTTTCTTATCCCGGGGAACGGCAGTGCGCCGCAAGTCCGTGTTGCACCGTGTGAGCTTGGCCTCTGCTGGCTTTTTAAGGCCAAATGATTGGCACTTTTGGATTCTGTCCTTGGCATTATCCAAAATTGTCATCATTGTAGCAACCCTCAACAATCTCCTGTGATCATTCTTGTCTTGATCACAGGCTAATTGATGATCTTGTATTAATTTTAGCAGTAATTTCACATTTGCTGCTACCCCTGAAAAATTGGTTCAAAGAACTTTTAATATAGCCCGATTAGTTGTAATTTTGGTGTAGGTGATTTTGACTAAAATATAACTTAATGTATTCAATTGAGAAAAAAAATGATAGTTCGTGTATTGTAAGTTAAATTTTAAAGTTCATCATGCAATACATTAGTTTTCCTTTAATATTCACCATTTAATTTTGAAAATTCAACAGAGATAGAGAGAGCAACACAACAGCAAAAGAAACAAGAGAATCCCAGCCGAAACCTCAGCATATTTACAGCATGAAACAAAAACGAAGACAACATAGGAAATTAATAAGGATCTGTACCTTGTAATGCCAAATCATCATAACGTTGATCTTTTGGTGTACTAGGAACATCCAAGTCAGGAGAAGAATTTGCTCGAAATTGGCTCATAACTTTCCTCAATAGAAACAATCAAGTATTATGGAGAAAATAAAACGACTATCAAAACAAACAAAAAGGGGTTCTCAAATCAAACACCTGAAAATCGAGGACATATATATACAGACAAAACCAGATGGGCCAAAACATAAGAAAAGAAAAAAGACCCAGTTTTTTCTTGAATGGAATGAATAGCTGTACCAATTGAATAAAGTAAAGATATCTTAAAATAATATGAGAGATCCAAAGAAGAGAGGTTGCTTTGCAGACCCTCTCCAGCTTCTCTCTCTTCTTTCTCTCTCCTCCTATTTTATAGCATTATCAATTATGATGACACTGGTTTATAGTCGGTGTTCTACTGGTTTGGTGTCAGCTAATTACAGAAATCATCGGTTTTTTTATTTATTAATCTGTTTTTTAAATGGTGGTTATTCCTTGCCAGATTATTGGTTTAGGTTTGACAAAAAAATTGTTTGGCTGTTGTTGGGTTTGACTTTGAGAGATGATAGTTGGCTTCATGTGCAACTATTCATTCATATCCACGAATCAACAAACTTTGTTTACTTACACATATAGAGACAGCATGTGTAAGTAAACTTTGTTTACTTACACATATCATTTGAGAATAATTTCTTCCTGTATTTAATTTAAATATTGCAAATTAAATTATTCATAATGACACGTTCTGAAATTTTGACTCTATGTTTTTGCAGTTACAATTGCCCTAAATTTCTTTGCGGTCTAAACTTTTAAATTTCCTCATGCATCATCCAGCTAACTGAAATTCAATTTATAGTTTCTCAAATAGAAATATTGGACAGTCAAATTTTGAAAGCATGAAGTCATGAACCCTAAAAAAGATTTGAGCGATTTCAATTGAAAGCATTCACACTCCATAACACAAAATAACAAAATAAAACTACAATTCTATTCGTCCTTTTAAAAGTTACCACGTTTTTTTATTGAATCGTTTCATTAAAAATGCTCATTTTCTCAAAAAGATAAAGTTTTACCCCCTCCGTTTCACTAAACTTGACACAATTATCTTATTTGGACGTTCCACTAAGTTTGACACATTTCTAAAATAGTAAAAGTTATCCATTTAAAAAGGTGTAGACCCTACTATCTTTATCACTCTTACACTACTTTATACACTCTCCATAATAATCGTGCCCAAAATTTTTGTGTCATGCTTATTGAGACGGAGAGTACATTTTAAATACAATCTCTTATTTTTTAAATACAATATGTTATTTTATTAATTTTTGTGTCGAATCGCTTGGGTCTCTTTTAGCATAAGGGAGAAAGTATTGATTCTAACCCTTATTTCATTTCGAAAATATCCGTGAGGAGCATCTCGATCTCTTTCATCCTCATGGTGATTTCTATTATAGTCTTTGATAGTTTATACTCCATCTGTCCCGCTAAATTCAACCACAAAAGATACGGTACGGAATTTAAGAAAGTAAAGTGTTGTGTTTTAAAAAATTATGAATGAAGTATTGTAAAGGTAAAATTATTTTCTTTTTATAGAAGTGATCACTTTTAATTAGACAACCAATAAAGAAACATGGCCGCATTTAGCGGGGACGGATGGAATAGAATAGTATTTCTTATATGTTTTTTTTTTCAGCATGTTCTTGTAAAATGTTAACACAATATTATCAAAATTAATTTGGCTACGATACCAATTCGAAAAAGAAACAACCCAAGAGATGAGTTTACAGAGGATTTATGATAGCAAAGAATCTGCTATTTTTTATTGCTATCTTATCAAAATTGTCATAAGTCATGAACAATTTATAACTAAAAATGACCTCTATTATATCATTTTGAATACTTACCGCCAAAAACAATTTGTTTCTATCAAATTAATATCAATATTAGTAGCACAACTTGCGCCACAATGTGATGTTATATTTATCTTATTATCACATAGATAAAATAAATTTAAAAATAAAATTAGATATGAAAATATTATACTATTACAAACAAAAATAAGGATTACACTACAACAATTGGGATTATACATTTCAGAAAATATTTTTCTAAACTGTGTTATAAATTCATCATCTTCTCAATCACCTTACATGCGAGATTAGTAATCTTTAAAATCAAATATTCAAATTATATAAATCGAAATAAATATATTTAGGACTCTACTTATATTGTTTAATCATATCATATAAAATATTATGATAGATATTAAAAAATCAAAGAAATCATAAAGTTAGAAAAGGTATAAATATTTATTCAAAATATTATATTTTTAAAAATAATTAGTATTGAAAGCTCACGATTAAGTACAAGTAAATCGATTCATTTGGAAGTTTTGGCAAAATAAATCATAAACTTATATTCTCTCTATTCTATTTTTTTTTGCATATTTTAATTAAAAAGAACAAGAAATGTTAATATATCAAAGTAAATATAAATAAATACATATCATTATCTGCTCACGCCTTCAATATCCACTCTATCGCACACATTTCTTCCCTTTCTCCAAACCCTAAAATTCTCGTCTTTCCCCAAAATCAAACACATCAAAATCCCCTAAAATGGAAGATCAGATATCGTCCTCGTCGTCGAGCGCAGCGGTGTCGGCGCCGCCGTGGCTGGAATTGCCTCGAGAGATAACGGCGGCGATCCTGCACAAGCTTGGGGCAATCGAGATACTGACGACGGCGCAGAGGGTGTGCACTGCGTGGCGGAGCGTGTGCCGAGATCCTTCCATGTGGCGCTGCGTTGACATGCGAAACACCGGCGACCTCTGGGAAATTCCGTACAATCTGGAGAAGATGTGTCGCCACGCCGTCGATCGCAGCCAGGGCGAATTAATTGACATCAATATTGAGTATTTTGGTACTGATGAGCTGCTGCTCTACATTTCTCGGAGGTAATTCTGTATCTCAGCTTCGATTTGTACTCGAAGTTGACAGGGTTGCTTTGCTGGAAAAGATAAAATCTCTGCAGGGTGCTCAGTTTCGAGTGAAGTGTGTTAAAACTGAGAGAAATAGAAATAGGAATTGAGGAATTTTGGGGAAAAGTTTTCTGCATTCTTATATAGCCTGACTCTGACTCATTCAACGTACAAAGATAGCCACAAATTTAACGGATTGCATTATGCCATTGCTTTTCTGTTCAACGTTACATGCCATGATGTATTTGTGTTGAAGTGGTGTAACTTTGGTTTCTTCTGGGAATAGTAGTGGATGATTGTGCTTTTGAAATGTATAAGGTGTTGTTTTTGTGATTTAAAATCAAGGTTTCACTGGATTTTTTCAGATAATGGTTTTATTTCTGAGATGTAAAGAATACGTTCATGTTTGTATTCGAGGAAATAAGGGAACCAGATGATAATTTTAAGATCAAGGTTTACGGTCATTTCATCTTCCTTGTTGATTAAGGCTGAGTTTGCATTCAAGAATGAGGACTTCTGTTTTTATTTCATGAAGTTGGAATTGTGCTGGGAATATGAAGTCCTAGGTGATGCATTTCGTCAGAATTTTTTCATATGCTCCTTCGGTCTTTTTAGTTTCTTCCATGTATATATCTTTTTGTCTAATTCAGCATCTTGCATGTACCTTATGTCAATAATTTGTGCAGAAGCTTTCCTAGAATTATCTTACCGGACGCATCTGAGTTAGTTCTTATCAACAGGTGTAGTCAGCTTAGAAGTCTTCAACTTGTATTTTCCTACGGAATAACAGGTGATGGTCTGATTGAAGCAGTTAAAAGTTTCCCTCTACTTGAGGAGCTGCATCTGTACTACACTTCTGTCGATGCAGGAGCCATTGAAGCCATTGGCCGATCTTGCCCTCAATTGAAGTCATTTAAATCGAACAACCGCTGGTACAGGCTGCAGTATCTGGTTTGTGATCTGGAGGCCCGAGCAATCGCACAGAACATGCCTCAGCTTCGCCATCTCCAGCTCTTTGGAAATAAAATGACGAACGAGGGCTTGCAGGCCATTCTCGATGGTTGCCCACATCTTGAATCGCTCGATCTGAGGCAGTGCTTCAACATCCATTTTGGTGGGAACATAAGCAGACTGTGTACACAGAGGATCAGAGACCTGAGGCGCCCCCACGACTCCACTGATGATTACCGTTTCGATGCTGAGATTTATGATTACGAAACATCAGATGATGACTACATAACTGGTTTCTCCGACATGGATATCGTGTCAGACTACGATGATTATCTTGAATTCTCCGGGGGAAGTGCTTGCTCGTATGAAGATGATTACCAAGACGATCTGCTCTTTGGTGAATGAGGACTTAATTGAGCTTTTATTTCATGGAAAGCAAGTATGACACTTAGATCATTGATCTGACCTTTGTATGATTACTAGAAACTTTTCAACCAAGATTTAATTTTGGGTCGTTGGTTTTTGTGTGAATAAGTTGAAGAAAAAATATTCCTATCTCCCATTTATCTCGATTTATTTTATTAAAACTGTCAAAAGCATTAATAATAATAATAATTCTAATATACTTATGGGAAAAATATGGAATTATGGAAAAGGTAATATGATGATAAACATTTCTTCAATAGTCCTATATGTGATGTATAGTTGGCAGAATCATCTTGGTTACTCTGAAGGATGTATAGTCGTGACTCAAAACTTAGCAGTTGTGCTTCGCAATTCCTCTCCAACACTACGCAGCTTAGGCATGACACCACCGAATTCATAGTGATTCCACGTTCTAACACTTTCTTTTTCAATATGTTTTCTCTTCACTAACAGGCTAACTTGTAATATTTCCCAATATGTCATCATCATAGTATTGTTCCAAGTCAAAACAAGCTTAACGTTTGGAGTTTTACTCTAGAATCATCTGAAAAGATGATTCAACATATTGGTATGTACAGTACAAATCAATTCTTTTAGTCTCTTGTTAAAATTGTCTCACGTTGGTGAGGGATGATATCTAGAACCTAAATATATGGTGAGGTTTCCCCTCCCCTTAATAAGGCATTTTTAGGGGGAAATGAGCTCAATATGCATTTGTAATATCTCTCGTCAATAGCAGTAGCGCAAATCCTTTTTGAGCATATCACTCTCTCATAATTTCCTTCGGGTACAGATGACCCACCATTGAGTAGATATTGAATTCAGCATCCCAATACTTGTTCAATGTCAAAATATATTACTTCTTTCGTCACGTTAATAACGACTCATTTTTTATTTTGGGACGTCTCATTATGACTCATTTCCTTATTAGGTAAACATTAGCATATGAGAGTGATTTTTGAGTGTTGTGCAATAGACATTTATTTAGTATTTATTGGTATTCGTGTAAAAATTAAATGAATTGTTTATTATTAGAGGGAGTAAATATTAAAATTTGCATCATATCAATATACAAACTTTATGGATAGAAGAGTAATTCTGATTTCATTATCAATAAACTTATTAAAACTATTGTTAGTTTTTATAGTATTCATGAACTTAGAAAATGATGATATGAATTAATTGATATTCGTAATTATATCTTGATATTTATATAATATTTTTTCATTTGAATTCTTAGAATTATATACTCCAATATATATACTTTTAACTAAATACCCATTAGTTCATAAAAATAAATAAATGTGTTAAATTCGACTTGAGTTTTATTATCGTAAACCTCTCTATGAATTATGGTATTGTAAAGAAAAGTAGGTATTTTTTTAGCCTGGTTAATTTGATATATAACATTAAAGTCTCTTGACTGTTTTTCTACTAAAGTGTAGAATTAACGGCGATTCCGGATTAGACCATACTCAGATATAAGCGGGCCGGTCTAAATTTGGACCGAGATTTCGGGGATTTGAGGAACAATTAATTAACCTGCATGTAACTGGGCCTCCAAATTCCAAATCGTAATATAATTATTTATTTTAATTTAAAATGTGTACTCATATATAGTATATATGTATATTAAATTTGAAAGAATTAAAGATAAAAAGTAGAGAATTTAGTCTGCAGTCCTCCGCCATGACATGATCTAGTGTGTGGTTAATTAAGTGGCATAAAGGAAAAGATAAAACTACAGGATGAAGCAAAGAAGAAGATTTCCCTTCAAGAAACTCTTGATTCTTGATGTACTTTCTGCATTAAATAGGGTACTCTCCACTATCTTCATTCTTCACCATTTCACTTCACTGCTGCAACATCTCTCTCTTTCATACACACTCCTCTAGAACATTGTAGAATGAGAAGGAGTACTCCTTGGGTTTTCTTCAACATTGTCATTATGCAATGTTTTCTTGGTATGCCTCTTTCTTTATTTTCTTTCTTTTTTTACGTTTTTCATTATGTGTTTTTCGATGAATTTTTTTCATAATAATGATACCAAATGCGTGTTTTAAGTTGTAAGAATGGTATTGTTTTCGACCAGAAAGTTCTTACAATTTTGATCAAAATATGTCAAGATTAATAAGATAGATAGTATTGTTTTCGATTAGAAAGTTCTTACAATTTTGATCAAAATATGTCAAGATTAATGAAACAGATGAAGCGCTCCCGATTTAAAGTGTAAACTCACTCGATGAATTGTCAAGAATGTATCTTTTTTCCTTTGGCCTCAAGACCTATTAATTCGATTACCCAATCATGTTTAGTAACTAATCATACATTGCATCTAGAAGGCTCGATTAGGGCAAGAAAAATAATAGTTCAAGGGAAGGCCGATGCATCGGTCCCGATCACGACTCTACCACCTCTAGAGGGGAACACTACGTTCCTGGCCGGCACCAATTGGTGTGTGGCCCGGCCCGGTGTCCCCCAAGCCGATTTGAAGATCGCTTTGGATTGGGCTTGTGGGCTCGGCAAAGCAGATTGCCGGGCCATACAGCCCGGTGGCCCGTGTTTCGAGCCAGACACGTTACTTTCCCACGCATCCTATGCTTTCAACAACTACTACCAACAAAATGGGAACAATGACATTGCTTGCCACTTTGGAGGGACAGCTGCTCTTACAAGACATAATCCTAGTGAGTGTTACAACTTTTTTAAATTAATTAATCCCTAATTGAGTGGTCAAATGTAGATGCATTAGTAATTCAAATGCTAATATATGTGTAATTATCTTTTGTGGCAGGTTATGGAAGATGTTCTTTCTCGTATTCATCAGAGTATGAATATTTATGAATTAAATTTAATTGCATTAATGTTATTTTTATTTAATTAGTGCATGCTCCTCATATAAATGAAGCAACATTTTATGATACTTAATTTTGTTTCATGTAAATGAAGCATAATAATCTTGATCCTTTTTTTATTGTTTATTTTAATATGTGCAGGTCGTTGAAGGCTTCATCAGCATCATCATTCAAATGCAATGCAAAGAGTATTTGGTGGAAGATTAATGTAGTAATGGTTCTACTTTTATATTTATCAAGAAAATGAATCAAATAAGCTTGACTTATTTTCTAATTGCTTTAGATATATGCAGAAGATTTTGATTTTGATCTACCCACATAAAAGGTTTTGGACTGCAAGCTTAAAGGGGGCTTAGTGATTATATTATTAATAATAAAATTTATTACCATTTATTAAAGTGTTTTTGTGCTTAAATACTCCATATGCTTTGCTTAGTTGCTAGTTCAAGTATCCTTGGCGCAACTTTCATGTGTCCTTTTCCTAAATTAGTATAGGAATTTTCATATATGTACATGAATGAAAATTTCCATCATAAATACATAGCCATATTAGATATTGCCCCAACACATAATCATATATTGAAAATTTTATATATTCTAGTAATATGTACAAGGATTCTAAATAAGTTCATTTTCATCATAAATACATAACCATATTAGATATTGTCCCAACACATAATCATATATTGAAAAATATCTCAAAGTTTAAGAAAATAATCATTTCATACCTAACATTTAGACAATAATCTCAAGAACATAATGAACTAGTAGAGGTGTTTGAAATAATCACAATCTCTAGAACTGAACTGTAATTCATAGAAATAGGCGATTCCTGAAATAGTAATTGCTTCCAACAGTTCAATACAACTAGTTTGTGTACCCGTGCGATGCACGAAAAGAGTTAAAAGTAATATAAATAATTTTGATTATAATTATTTAAGACACACAATTATATAATTCTCGTGTAACGGTCCATACAAATTCAAGTTAAAAAAAGAGTAATATTGTTTCACATTTTTAGTGGAGCACGATGGTTACAACTAAATATTTATTATGCACCAAATATAACATGCAAGAAAAAGAATATAATTAATTTATTAGGTTTCATGCTAATTAATTTATCATATTTAATCTAACATCAAGTTAATAGATTAATCCAAATATATGGTTAATGTATTTTCTCATTTTAATTTCGTATAAGAATATTATTTATAAAGTAAGAACATATGTGGTACATTACGGTATGTTTGATTTGTAAAATATATATAATAGATAAAATTGATAACATATTTTATTTATAAATTCCTTATTTTCGATTAACAATTCATCATTTTTTAAATCATTTTTAATAATTTCGCCATTTTTTCCAGTATTCCAATGAGTGATAAATTTAAATGTATTTACATGCAAAAAAGAGTGAGATGACATATAAACTATTTTACGGTTAAAACGGACAATTCAAATTTATGGAATAAAAATATCAAGATTAACGACAATTTTACAATCCGACAATGAACATATTTTTTCTTAAAACAATTCATATATATTTGGTCTCGACAAAAATAAATAAAGAATAAAATTAGAAAAAAACAATCATTTATACAAAATTGAAGACTTGATATTTAGTGAATACATGTAACCTATAATTTGGGTAATAAAAATATTACTCTACATGTCCCGTTAAAAGTGTGTCGTGTTTTCTTATTGGACCATCAATTACATTCTCAAATAGAAAAAAATTATTTTTAAAAATTAAGTCTCAGTTTTTTATAGTCTTAGTTGATAAAGATAATATAAATATTATTTAAACAAATATATTATTTTAAAAATTATAGTGCTACTAATGAGAAAATAAAACTATATTATATTTATTGTATAATTCTCATACAAGATTATTTTAAAACTATTTAAAAAATGATATTAATTTAATTTACTTCATACAATTTTCAAATGAATAATATAATTATAATAAAAATAATCACTAATGATATAAGAACAAATGTAATAATCACATATATATTGTATAAATCTTGTATATGTACAAATATATTAATTGTATGTATATATATATATATATATATATATATTATGATGCGAGAAATGATTATAATTGACTGTTACAATTATGGTTTTAGAATTATCGATTATGATACAATTACAATTCGATTCCTATGATTTTGATTTCTTCAAAATCCACTGTGCATATATTATTGATTATAGATTAATTATTAATGGATAAATTCTTTCTCATGAACTTAATTATATATAAATATATATATATAATTATTTCGATATTTAAAATGATGTATATTGTACATGTTTTTACATACAAATAAATTAAAAATTAAAAAGTATAGTTATAAAAAAAATTGAATAGTTACTTTTATTACTTTCATTTGCTAAGTAATTTGGAATATTACTTTCATTTGCCAATAATTTGGAAGCTTTAATCATTATATATTAGTAACTTAAATCATTTAATTTACATTTATGTAATGAGGCATTAATTTGCATATAATTACAAAATTACCATTGAAATTGATGTTCAATTGAAAACCTTGTTTTAATATATATATATAGATATATAGATTGCAAAGATTGGGAACTATGAAACGTCAATTCCTCAATGTTTCTTACATATCTTTTACTCATAATTTACTTTTATCTTATATCATATAGATTTTAATTTGTAAATTTATCTAAAAGTATAGATTTTTTTTAAAAAGGTTTCAAAAAAACCGGCGATTCGAAATCGAATCCGACGATTTTAGAATTGGAACCAAAACCACCTTGGAAGGTTCAGACTCTGAACTGCTAATCATAGTAACTAAAGTTCGATTACAATTTCAAAATAATAAAATTATTAATCGACAATTTAATTACGGTTTTCACCGTTATCATAGTCGTGAACACCTCAACATCAACATATTTTTAATACAAAAAATCTACTTACCAGGATAAACTAAAGCTAGAAACCATACCAAAATTCAAGGGTTGCAAGTAGGGGTGTCTATTCCGGAATAAGGTATCGAATATTTAGGGTAATATTCGATATTTGATCGAGTTTGAGTATTCAAATACCCAATTTCTGAGTTTCTGGTGGGTTCAGTTGTTCAAGTATGCATATTCTAGAGTTTTTCAGTTTGAGTAGCACATGATCGGGTATTATCCGAAAATTCGAATTTATTTATTCATTATAAAAATATTTTAATTTGATACTTTAAATATTTTAATACCCGAATTTCTAAAAAATACGTAAAAATACTCAATAAATATCCAAAAATATGAATAATATTAGTTAATTCGAGTACCTAAATACTCTATCCAAAATATTTTAGTCGAGTCCAAGTATCAAAAATTTAAGTTCAAATTCAAATTTGGATGGTAAAAAAATAGAATTTTCAAGTTCTTATATATACACGTAAAGTACCCAGTCTAACCCAAATAAATCGTTAAACACATGTTATTTTTTTTAGATCAAAACAAGGGTATCATGACATTTATGTGACTTTGTTATATACGCTTTAATTTAACATGATTAATATATTTTTATCATGTTGTTTAATTAATAATTCAATATTGTGAATACATATTGCAATATTTATTGACTCTAATCGAATCAAAGTCCAACAAGATTTCGTATAAATTTTCAAATCTCACACACACACACACATATATATATATTTATATATAAAAGATATATAAGAAATAATATTTTCATAAGAAACAGGAAAATACATTAACAATTCATTTTAGTAAATTAATAGGTAGTAATTTCTTTTACAAATTAATTTTCATTTACACTCAATTTTCATATTTTTATAATAACAAATATATATATATACACACACACACGGTGGTTTCAAGTAAAAAGAGAATAAATGGTAGAAAATAAGAATTGATCTGAAGCGTCTATTTAAATTAATCTAATGGCTATAATTGATTCTTTAATTATCCCCTTAATTTTCGAATTTCTGATTGCATTGTGAAAATACAATGCAACAAGGGTAAATCAGTACAATGCATTGTTGGATTGTATAGTCACATAATTTGCACTAGATATACATGTGATGTTGCACTGTGTAGTTACACAATTTGCATTATACATAATCTTCCAAAAAATATTTGAAAAAATTACCCTAATTTATGGCAATTTTTATTGGGAAATACAACCGGAAACTACTCCACCGCATGCAGTAACGATTTACGCCATTTTCATTTCAATCAAACGTCTGATGCATTATATTATATTTATGGATGCATTGCTGCAGTCTGTACAAATTATAAATTGGATGTGATTGAATGACAATGCAAATTACATGTATATGTCAATGCAATTTACACGTATGTGACAATGCAATTTACACGTATGTGACAATGCAATTCACATGTATACATGGTGCAACGTAAAGAATGCAACAACAATCAATTTTGCAATAATCTTTTTGTGAACGATGCGAAGTCGCCGCTGCCGCTCCCGTCCCCTCCTGGCCACGCCCCCCTCGAAATCTACGTCGTTCAAATCCCCTGCGATAATGTTTGTCACATTCTGCCGCTGAACCGCGCCCACATCGTGGAGAAGTACATCCGCTGAACCGCCGCGAAGCCGGAGGTGAAGCGGTAGAGGCAGCGCTTCCGCTGCTCTTCCGTCCCACCCCACAGGCCATCGCCATCCTCACCGAGTTGCCCCCTTCTGCTGCGCTTCCGCTGCTCTTTCGCATCATCGTCATGACCATCGACATCCTCACCGATTGAAAATAGATTAAAAGAGAAAAGAGGAGAGATGATTTGTGAGGTGAGAATATCATATAGGAAGATATGATCAGAGGGGACGTTGATGAGGATATAAAATAGGAACATATAATTTTCATGGTACAATTACATAAATATCCTTCTAATCATAATTATATAATATTTTATTCATTTAAAATTCAAATTATGCAGTTAATTGTGTGGTGTGTCATATGATCTCAATTATGTACGGACAAGATTACTTCCTATTTCCTACTGAAAAATCACTTTGCATATGATCTGTATATATATATTAAATTTGATTAATCATGTATAATAATTAGTAAGGATATACGGCTTAAAATATTTTCTATTTTTCATTCATGGTAATAGGACAATATCTTAAATTTCCCCTAAATATATATGATGATTAGTAAACAATAAAATTTTGCAAACTAATTTAGTTTCTTCAAATGTTATTGAATGTGACAATACTTAAAAGTTTATTATCAGAATCTTAAAAAGGAAAAGAAGATTAATATTAGGACTATATTAGACCATTTTTGCCTATAAAACATCATTTACTTTTATTTGGAAAATTAATTTCTCACATCATTAAACATCAATACCAAATATGCAATTAAAAATGCTTTTGACCACAAAATAAAAGATTAGTCAAATATCTGGGCCCATTTTTCTCTTTTATATATTCATATAATTTTATACTAAAAAGAAAATTTTTACCCAGATTTCTTAGTTACTGTAATGCCAAATGAGGAAGCAAAATGTTGACGATAAGCAGTTCATAGCAGAGAAGGAAAATAATTGTAAGAAATTAATTTGATTATGTAATCTCACTCACAATCCTTTTAGTTATTTAGCGCTTACTTTATTTATAAACTTATTAAGAAATACTATTATATAATTCATAATCCCATAGGAATCTTTATGCGATTTGTAATTTTCAAGCGAAAGGCCCCACATTTACGAGAGCCGTGTTTTTCTGCTGAGAGCTAATTTTGAGTTTCCGAAGCGCTCATTTTTATTATTTTTTTTTTAACTCAATCTGCACTCCAAGTGTTTGTTTAATGGTTAGAGTAAATCGGTGTCTCATACAGGCGAAAAGGGCCGAGCTTTAGAATCTTCTTTTTGTTTAAAGAAAGAGTTGTTCGCGTCTACTTCGAAAATTTTGTATTTTGCTATCAACTGAGATTTTGGGTAATTTTATCTCGTGGGGCCGGATAATGAGAGAAAACTAAGCATTTATTCTGTAGATTGTGAGAAAATTTGCTGCATTAGTCTTCATTGAAAAAATGGAGTCTTTATGAGTTGGGATCTTGAGCCTCGAGGCAGTTTTGGTTTTTCTGAATCGGGTTTCTTCGGACTTGTTGTTTTTACCACATTTTGCACCAATGGTGTAATTTGGGGGGTTTTGTTTTGATGTAGTTCGCTTCGTATATGAGAGTTTAGACTGAGATTTGGTTCACATTTCTGGCTGCTCTGAATCTGAGCTTACATTAGGCAGAAAGTTCCTTTTCTGGCTTGGATCTTTACAGAAATGGCTTGTGTGAAGTTGGGATCCAAGACTGATGCATTTCAAAGGCAAGGGCAAGCTTGGTACGTTTCTTAAAACTCGGATCCTTGATTTATGGATTTTTATCAAGTTATTAAAGTTAATCTTTGTGTTGAAGTTGGGATCTGTAATTTGGTTGGTTTATCGAATGAATAATATTACTAGAGGCTCTTTGTAGTTTTTATTCTATAGTCATCTAAAGTTCTAGTCTTGAAAATGTTTGTATTCCTTCTCTAAAAATAAAATGTTAGTATTCATCCCTGGGGTCTTCTTATGCTTACTTGAACATAGTAACTCAACAATGGCATTGATTTTTAGTATGTCTGCGCTCACGTGCTCCTTTTATGTTTTATGAGGTCTAGATGTGGTTATTTCTCGTAGCATGAATTTGTGAGAAGACCTATATGTGTAACAGCTAACTGAATTTGTATGTATGAATGTTCATGAAGTTTCTGGTACTTCTTGATTTTAGTTGTGGAGATTATAAATTTATGTAGTCCAGATGGTTGAGTTAGAATGTTATTTGGATTTTGGAGAAGATATTTCTGCGCTTAGTAGTGAATGAAAATGCATCGTGTTTCTTGAAATAGTTTAGATTAGAGATATCATTGTGTCGACTGGCTTTTATGTTTCTTCTTAGGATAAGACTGCCATTTCTGTGGATATACCTAATTTAATATGAAGCTGTGTTTAGCATGTTAAAGTTTAATCTGTCTTTTATGAGTTTATGCTAAATTTTGCGGAATCAAAAGTGAGCTAGTACTATTATGCCAGATTGTGCATAGAAAAAGTATAATATCTACCATTTGGTACATTAGGACCAATAATTCCAGTCGATTGTTTATTCAGACCGTTTTGAAGTTGCGAAGGCCATGGCAATTTTGTTTGAAAATTAATAAACATGGGCTTCTTTAATGACCACAAACACAGTTCTGTTTGATCATTATTTACCATGATTTTACTAACACGGGAAAGACACAACGTAATGCGCAGCTGGAGATGCTACTTAAGTGTCAGAGATTTTGATCTCTCAAAATTGACATTTTTTCTTGTAAATTGTAGGTTTTGCACCAGTGGTCTTCCAAGTGACGTGGTTGTTGAAGTTGAGGAAATGTCCTTCCATCTTCACAAGGTATCATTTTTTGATGATACATTATGCAAGAGTTTCTATTTCATTCTAAGTGGCCTTATCTTTGAGAAAATTCTTTCTTATAGTATAGTTATACTTTGTATTCCGGTCCTTTGGTACTTTTACATAAGCTTTCTTGAACTTTGTCGAAATGGCAATTCTGTAACCGGTTTTTTTCAAATCTATCAGTCGAGTAATGCGTTCTCCATGTCACAATTCTGGCTCTAGAAAATAACTCCAATTATTTATTTCACAAAGGTCATTACATTCAATATCATCAGGGCCAAAGGTTGGAATGAATGTATAATTAACCGTTCTTTTAGTTACGCCTCAAATTTGGGTAGAATTTAACTTGTAATGGAAACCTCCGATTTACTGAATCAAAATATTTGTTTGTAGTTTCCATTGCTTTCGAGAAGTGGGCTAATGGAAAGACTCATTGAAGAGGCATCTCAAGGAGAGGAAGGCTGTCTGATTAAGCTACCCGACATTCCTGGCGGAGCAAGAACATTCGAAACTGTAGCTAAATTTTGCTATGGAGTGAAACTTGAACTTACTGCTGCAAACGTCGTATACCTCCGCTGTGCTTCCGAGCATCTTGAAATGACCGATGAGTATGGTGACGGAAATCTTATTTCCCAAACAGAAAACTTCCTCAATCAAGTAGTTCTGGACGATTGGAATGACTCTTTGCTGGCACTTCAAACCTGTGATGATATTCTTTCCTATGCTGAACGACTTGATATTCCAAGACGATGCATTGATTCTTTGGCTGTCAAGGCATGTGTCCAGCAAAATTTATTGGGATGGCCCGTGATGGAGCGTGGGGGTCCATTACAGAGCCCCGGTGGAAGCGTGTTGTGGAATGGAATAAGCACTGGTGCTCGACCTAAAAGTTCGAGTTCCGATTGGTGGTATGATGATGCATCAAATTTAAGTTTTCCTCTCTACAAAAGGTTGATTCTGGCTATGGAGTCTGAAGGAGTGAAAGTTGAAATAATCGCTGGATCCCTTAATTCCTATGCGAAAAAATACCTGCCGGGATTGAACCGGCGTCATGGCACAAACTCCACTGCATCGAGAACAACTTCCTTGCTATCACAAGAGAATCAGAAGCTTCTCCTCGAAGAGATTGATCAGTTACTTCCCTTGGAGAAGGGTCTTGTCCCTTCAAAATTCTTGTTTGGTTTACTGAAAACAGCAAGGATTCTTCGAGCAAACCCTTCGTGTGTATCAAATTTGGAGAAAAGGATAGGTTTGCAGCTTGATGAGGCAACCCTCGAGGATCTCTTAATGCCGACTTTCTCGTACTCGATGGAGACGCTATACGATGTGGATTGTGTGGTGCGGATTCTCGATCATTTCTTGGCCATGGACGAGGTGGCCGGATCCCCAGGCTCGTTTGACGAGGGACAGTTGATTTGCTCGCCTTCGCTCACACCTATTACGATGGTGGCTAAGCTCATTGACGGCTACCTTGCTGAGGTGGCACCAGATGTGAATCTGAAGCTACCTAAGTTTCAGTCTCTTGCTGCTGCCGTTCCCGAGTATGCTCGACCTCTGGATGATGGGCTCTATCGAGCTGTCGACATCTATCTCAAGGTATAAAAACTTCACCTACTTAACTTCATATTTCCCAACACCATTGATCTTACTTGACTATGAATAAGCATGACGATTCATTTGGTGCTCGCTGTTTGTTGCTCATTTTTCCCGTCTGCAGTCGCATCCATGGTTGCAAGATTCCGACAGGGACCAACTCTGCAGGCTGATCGACTGCCAGAAGCTCTCATTGGAAGCTTGCACACACGCAGCTCAGAATGAGAGGCTCCCATTGAGAACAATCATCCAAGTTCTCTTCTTCGAGCAGCTGCAGCTGAGGACCTCTGTGGCCGGATGCCTACTCGTCTCGGACAACCTCGACATCTCAAGACAAGTGCCGAACGAGGGGGGATGGACGAACACAGCCACGAGGGAGAACCACGCACTGAAGGAGGGTATGGACAGCATGAGGACAAGGGTCTCGGAGCTCGAGAAGGAGTGCTCAAACATGAGGCGGGAAATCGCAAGCTTGGATCACGTGAAGAGATCAAGTGTCTGGGGGAACGTGTCGAGGATGCTCGGGTTGAAGTCACAGATGTGCAGCGCTCAAGAGGGGTCGGTGAGCAAGCAGAACGACTGCGTCGAGAGAAGTGAGAAATCTAAGGACGACCACAAGAATAGGAAGGTGAAGAAGAAACAAAGCTTGGATGAATGATTCTTTGTATATGCATTGATTTTGTATTACCTTTGTCATATTAACCTAGGTTGGGTCAATTAAGGCCTTATCTAGCTACTCTTAACCTAAGATAAACTAGGCCTTATCTATCTATGTTAAAGTATTTTGTGAATTGTGATGATACTTATTAGGGTTTCATTTTGTTTGCTACATAAAACTTCTAAAGTTGTGGTTAACAATTTGGAAGTGTAAGATTTCAAATTCGAAAGTATGTAATTTTCAAATCTAAATATCTAGTTGACCTGGATCTCGACTGGAAAAAAATTGTTTGTTGATTGCTTAATAAACGAGACGAGCTTGAGAATGTTAACGAGCTGAGCCTGAGGTTAACTATGTTCAATAGAGTGATTTGCAAACATGTTTGAGCTTGTTGATCTTGTTCGCGAACACGTGCGAGCCTATTCCTATCAAGGTCGAGCTTGAATATTATCAGTTGAGCTCGTACCAAATCGAATTTGATAATTATATATTGAGCCGAACTCGATTATACAAATTTCATGAGATAACAAAAGATGACGCTTACTTTGAGTGATAAGTCACTTTAATAAAACATAAAATTGAGTATTTGAATGATAAAATTATTAAATTAATTTAAAATTAAGTAATTGATCATTTATTTATCAAAATAAATATAAAATTAATTTAGATTAATTTTATCCAAATTAATGCAAATTAAATGTTACCTAAAAATATTATGCGTATCTCCCATAACAGTAATTCAATTCAATTTTTCTTGATTTTCTTTTTTGAAGAAGACAAATTTCTTTAAATTGGGCTGAACATTTTCTGTTTATTTATATAACCTCTGATTTAACTTTGTTGAAAAGCATTGAAATTGTAATTGTAGAGAACCGCAGGGAACGCCCAAACTGACTACAGTGGCAGTCACGCGCCACTTTCGGTTAGAAAGATTTGCAGAGAGGAGAGGAGAAGAAGGAGAAGGAGAGACTTGCAAATGCAATAGCAAAATAAACACCATTTTTTCTCTTGTATACTCGTCAAAGTCCAAATCCCTTTCTCTCTCTTACGCTATACATACAGACATTAATATAGAAATAGAAACAAATCCCACCTTTCCTTCACCATTCAATCCTCCTTTGCGAACTGTCAAATTCATTTCTTCTCCTTTTTCCGTTCTCGTAGATCTGAATCCTCTTTCTCTCCCCCATTCTTAACCCCTCTCATTAGGAGGGATTTACATCCGCTGAATTGAAAATCAATGCAATGGCGGACGACAACAATGGCGTTGAGATAGAGGCGGCGGACCACAATGATTTTGCGGCGGGGAGGGGTTTGGGCGGCCGCCAGTACCGTCCAGTGTTCGCGCACGACAACGATCGAGCCGTTCTCGAGATGGCTTCGATCGATCCTAGCTCCAGCGCGTCCTCCTCCTCTTCGCTTAGCAATTCCAATGATCTGAAGTAAGTATGGTTTTGACTTCATTTTGAATGTCTCGGTTGGGGTGTTTCTCTGTTGGTTATTTTTGCAACCTTGTTATTGTTATAGTAGAAGAAAAGCTGCGGAGTTGCTGAAATCAGTTGTTGTAGTTGTGCATCTGCTGGTTCTGATCATTCTTAGCTTTTATGAATCTGGTTCTTAGTCTAAGGCTTGTTTGATTAAGTGTGATTTCAATCACGGACACTGGTATTTCAATTGCCAAACTTGGTAGTCTGAGATTTATTATTCAGGAGGGGTTTTATGTGAATGTAGTTGTGAAGAACGGGTGAGTTGCACTCCATGACTGATTTTGTAGTAGGTCTCAAGAGGTTTGTCCAAAAAACTAATATGGTACTGCAGCTAACGGAAAGGAAAAAACTGATTCTTGTTCATACTTCTACAGATGATTCTGAACGTTGGCAATTGGTTATGCATACATATGCATGTTATATGTTAGTCTTATGTTTATATCGTTGTATTTTGACTTCTTTGCTTAGATTGCTAGGTATCTGCAATGAAAAACTGTTACGAGACCTTGTTTCAGTTCCTCATTTGCAGAGGTTTTATGTTTTACCTTTAAACTGCTAACATGGAGCCAAGCTTGTAGTTTCTAATGACACCCATGTTATTTGTGCTCATATTGTTTTGTTCAGCAAATCTTGAAATAGGTGAGTGTGCCAAGTGCTTGCATTTTTTGTTTTTTTCTTTGCTTTCCATTTTTCTTTTATATAGGTCTTTGTTAATTGATTGTAAATGTTACATTGTGCTGGGCTCATAGTTCCATGGTGTGGTGCTTAGGGAGATCTGTTAAGATATTATTTTATAGTCATACTTCTATTTCGGTAAGTTGTATGTTTTCCTGACCATTGTGCATCTATAGAGTTAAAGTGGCCTCTGTTGGAAAAGCTGGGTCACTACCTAATCATGGAGATGTGAACGGCATGCATAGTGAATCCAAGTTGGAGTTATTTGGTTTTGACTCCCTCGTTAATATTTTGGGCCTTAAAAGGTATGTCTTGAAAAATCAGTTTTTATGTGTTCTCTCTATCTTTTCGAGGAAAATATTAGAGGAATCGTTTGCATAGTGTAATTGCATTATGTTGGTTCACGATCCTTTCTAATAGTAACTTGATAAAGGTTTATTTATTTCCCTGATCTTGTATTCTTGTGAATGGTTTTAGTTAACTTAGTCTGAATTCTTTTGATGATTGTATTGATGTCTCAGCATGGCAAGTGACCAACTTCAGACGCCCTCTAGTCCTAGAGATGGAGATGATGCTCCCGCTATTGAGCGTCCAAAGGTACATATGCATATTGGTACTAGTTTTGCTCCTGAATGTTTGGTTCTTTCTTAATATTTTGCAATAATTTGCTTAGGTTGATTAAGGTTATGCTCATGCGTATCTTTATATCATATTATTATCTCTAAGGCCTTCTGCTGGTACGTATTGTAAAATGATGTAGCATTTAAGTATAATTGGCAGTTTGATTATAACGGAAAACTAGATTATAGATTGGGAGAAGAGTTGTATAATGTTATATATTAGTATCCACGACAGGTTGCTACCTTGGTTAGTGAAGCCTTGATGGTATACTGAGGCTGTGATCAATATTTAGGTTTTTGCCTGGAGTAAATTATGTTGGCAACTAAGGCACATAGGTACATATCTTCCTATTTGCCTTCCCTTGTTATCTTGTTGTGCTATTTGGGATTATAGCGAACTTGTAACTTTTTATGTTTTTATAGTTGTTTTACTTCGTGCAAGCTAGAAATGCTCACGTCTCCCACTCTTTCTCTTTCATATATGTATTATTTAGTCGTGAAGGTTTGATGATAGATGGAGGAGATCAATTAGAAAGGGTTTATATTTGATTAGCTTTTCTATCTTAATTTATTTCAGGCATCCTATGATTTTGGAGTATTTCTCCTTTGTTTCAGCTACATTAATTGGGATCTTGGATCCTTTTTCCCACTGTACTTATTTTTTATCAATGAGATTTTTCTTACCACAACCATGCAAGCGCTGTATCTTAGTTGTATTCCTCCACCTTTGTAAGGGTGAGAAACCAGAGTACAAATCAAAATACCCAAACTCGAAAAAAATGTTCTTGTTTCTGCAAATGTGTATATATGTTCATCTGCAGTTTTGGTGCATCATGCCATCTAATTATCTTACCCATTGGTAATAAAACCATGATGTTCTCCTATCATTGTTATCAGTGTCCTCTGACATACATAAATTATAAAACAGGCAAGCAATGTCAAAATGGGGACTATGATGGGTGTATTTGTGCCTTGTCTGCAAAATATTTTGGGAATTATCTACTACATTAGATTCACATGGTAAGTTTCAATATCTGTACTTAATATTCTTTTAACTTTTCTGTGTGCATATCAGTGATATCACTATCTTAAATGCACACACATTGCTCGTGTAGCTTTAAAGTTATCAGCAAAGGTAGCTTGAGCTGCCAGCTCATGAACTTTAAGTTATATAATTATTTGTGCGGGTTATGAAAGGCTGTTATATGGGTAAACCTCTTCCATTTTTGTAGGGCCTGAATTGCTTCACGAAAATAATATTTTGGATGCATTAGTTTCCATAATATGTCAATCTCCAATCTCCATAATATGTCAAAATAATTTTCTTCTCATTGGTGGTTTACCTGTTTTATATTTATGAAAGAAGTAACAGGGTTTGGTCTGGAAAACATGGTTGAAAATATGTTTAATTTCTGATTGAAGGTATGCAAAGCTATTGTATATATCTGTCAGGATTAGGCCATTGTTTATATTTTTAATGTTTATTCTAATTTGTTCTTAACCAGTGATATTGTTCATATTTCATTTAATTTAGTTAGTTTCTGTATATTCTCTACGAACTACATTCTGATCTACCTCTGTAACTTTAGGATTGTGGGTATGGCTGGGATTGGCCAGTCACTATTGCTGGTTGCCTTCACTGGTTCATGTACTTTTCTTACTACTATATCTTTGAGTGCAATCGCTACTAATGGTGCAATGAAGGTATTACATGTGCATTTAGTTAGTGAATATTATGCTTCTCCTAGTTAAATACATTTAAGGGGTGTGTTCTAAGCCGGATATGATTGATTAGACTTACTCCCATTTTAAAGATTCATACCAAATGGTATGAAATTGTAGCAATTATCACGGGCTTTGGAATATCTCATGAATCTTATCCTAGAAGATAAACACTAGATTAGCCTATATTATATTTATCTATCCGGGCTCATCACGTTTAGCAAAACCCTCTTAGTGAATTACCGGTATTTAAACTTTGATTCAAATGTTTAGTTTATGCAAGTTAGTTGACTTTCACAGCATTCTTGAACTATCTATTATTCAGGGAGGGGGGCCTTATTATCTCATTGGTCGTGCCTTGGGTCCAGAGGTTGGAGTGAGCATTGGTTTATGCTTTTTCCTTGGAAATGCAGTTGCTGGTGCACTGTGAGTATGCCGAAGCTATATTTGTGGTTTGTTTGTTCCTTTATTGTTTTACAGTTATCACAATCAAGTACTGTGTCTCTTGAATTTTGTGCTTTGCAGTTATGTTTTGGGAGCTGTGGAGACATTCCTTAATGCTCTACCAGCAGCAGGGATTTTTAGAGGTAAATCCCCGAGGAAATGATCTTCAGTTGAGTAGTCAAAAGTTTTATTAGAAAGCTTCCCCTTTTTTGTTGAACCTGCTCATTGTGCCCCTCCTTTATTTTTGCTCGAAAATTTCTGTTACTAGTTCAAATCTTGAGCAAACTACACACACACACTGCCGAGGACAAAGGAGGAATATAAACATAATTGTGTTATTGTTAGTTTCCTTCATGAGGATCAGCTGAATAATTTGGAAACTGATAGAGTGAAGTCGCGAGGAAATAATCTGAATAATTTGTCTCAAAATATGCACGCAGGGATAGAATTATTGAAAATTTTGAACTATCAATTATTTTGAGAACCCTTAAAATCAGTAACTTTTGTCTGGATTATGATGTATGAGGGGTGAACCTTGTCAAGTTAAATTAGAAATAAATGTTAAAATCTTATTTATAGAACTATTCTGCTAATGGAACCCCCTTTAATTTCTTATGTTAGTAAATGATTTCCATGAGCTAGTCCGTCAACTTAATGATTGTATGGTTTACACTATTTATCTTATTCTTGTAGATACACAGACTTTTGTTATGGTAAATGGCACAAGTATCGCGCAACCTGTTACCAGCCCAAATTTACATGATTTGCAAGTTTATGGGGTGGTTGTGACAATCATCCTATGTTTCATAGTATTTGGTGGAGTCAAAATAATCAACCGAGTCGCACCAGCCTTTCTTGTACCAGTTGTGTTCTCGTTGTTCTGCATATTTATTGGGATATTTTTGGCGAAGAAGGATTATCCTGCAGGTGAGTTTCTCTAATAATGAGCGTTTGATATTTGTCTTGCATGTTCTTCCGACTTTGATGACTTAATCTGTTCCCGTGCATGGAACAGATGGAATCACTGGCTTGAGTTTAACTACTTTCAGAGACAATTGGGGTTCAGCGTATCAGAAAACTAATAATGCGGGAATCCCAGATCCTAATGGAAAGATATACTGGGATTTCAAGTGAGGATTCTTATGTGTCTCCTTTTTTATTACTCCATTCGTTTGCACTTCTTTTGTCATTTTCATGGACAGAATTGTTAGTGCCGCGTGAAAATATTATTTTTTCATATTTGATTTCTGGAATATAGTGCCAAGAGTAACTCCAATAGGGGGTCACAATTTTGGCAATGTGGTGATTGGCTGTTCTTTTAAGTATACATATGTTGTGCATCATTATGTCAAATTTCAATGATGCCTTTCTAAAGCTGGTCATTGATACCCTACCACATAGTTTTGTGTGTGTGTGTGTGGTGGGGGGGGGGGGGGGGGGGGCGCGATACAAATTGGCTTTATAAATGTCTAAATGATGTTATATTTATACGAATTTCTGCTAGCTGTGCTAGGGACCAAGGAGGATGAAACATAGGAACTATCCGAGACGGATTCTAACTCTTATTTTTGCTATTATTTGTCAGTGCATTGGTAGGTCTCTTTTTCCCTGCTGTAACGGGGATTATGGCAGGTTCAAATCGGTCTGCCTCACTTAAGGATACACAGCGTTCAATTCCCGTTGGTACCTTAGCTGCAACAGTTTCAACTTCAGTTCTATATCTGGTTTCTGTTCTATTTTTTGGAGCTCTAGCAACCAGGGATAAACTTCTGACAGACAGGTACTGGCATGCAGATTCCAGTTAGTTATTGGTTGCTTCATTTGCTCAACTAGTGTCATTCCCCTGGATGTCAGAGAGTGAGGGAAAATAATATTCTTTGTGGGCCTAACGAGTCTCTTTGCAGATTACTTACAGCAACTGTTGCTTGGCCTATCCCTGCAATCACGTATCTTGGCATTATTCTCTCAACCTTAGGTGCTGCTTTACAGAGCTTGACTGGTGCTCCCCGTCTTCTTGCAGCAATCGCCAATGATGACATTCTACCTGTCCTCAATTACTTTAAAGTGTCGGATTCCAGTGAACCTCATGCTGCTACACTTTTCACAGCATTCATATGTATCGGATGCGTTATTATTGGCAATCTTGACCTTATTACCCCAACTATAACAATGTTTTACCTCCTTTGCTATGCGGGTGTGAATTTGTCCTGCTTTCTTTTGGATCTCTTAGATGCTCCCAGCTGGCGTCCCCGATGGAAGTTTCACCACTGGAGTCTCTCCCTTCTTGGGGCCGTCATCTGTATGGGTTAGTTGCCATGCCATACTCGGTTTTTCGTGCTATTATATTAGCCCATTGTTGACTTCAACTGAAAAATGCTCTTTGTCATAAGTTCTGATTTTATTTTATTTTTCTTTTGCAGTCATCATGTTTTTGATTTCTTGGGCATTCACTGTGATTTCTCTAGCTTTGGCAACACTCATTTATTACTATGTAAGCATTAAAGGAAAAGCAGGCGACTGGGGCGATGGTTTTAAGAGTGCTTACTTTCAGCTTGCTCTTCGTAGTCTGCGATCTTTGGGAGGTTTGTATGCCTTTTACTCCCTCCGTCCACGATTTTTCTTTCCAATTTGACCCGGCATGAGTTTTAATAAATTGTGTTGACTTAGTTGGTAAAGGGTAAAATGTATTGAATGCTGTATAGTTAGTGGAGAATGTGGTCCACTTTATTGATAATGTGTAAAGTGTATAGAGTAGTGTGTGGAATAAGGGGCCCACATTAATGATTATATATATTGAGTAGTGTGCAGTTAGTGGAGAATGAGGCCCACATTATTGTTGATGTGTTGAGTTGTGAGTGGAGTAAAGGGTTGCCAAAAATAGAAAGAAAGTGGGAAGAAACTTAATGGACGGACCAAAATAGGAAAGTGGGAAGAAAGATCGTGGACGGAGGGAGTATTTATAATCAATCTCTCAAATCTTTGATAACAATAAGTAATCCATTTATAATGACCCAAATCCATTGATAGCCTAAATTTTTTTTCATATCCCAAAAAATAAAATAGAAGGCCTTTTTCCTCTCCACAGGCATACCACATCTCAGATAGTTTTATTACCTTTTTGAGAGCATCTTTGTTTGGAAAATGTATGACTTCTGTTGATTCCCAACCACTATTCTCTCTTTAAATATGCTCAACATGGACATGATCTATTAAAGCACACTTCTTACCTTGTTATTATACAATTTTAAATGCAGCAAATCAGGTACATCCCAAAAACTGGTACCCTATCCCCCTCATATTCTGCCGACCGTGGGGAAAATTGCCTGAGAACGTACCTTGCCATCCGAAACTTGCAGATTTTGCCAACTGTATGAAGAAGAAAGGCAGGGGAATGTCCATATTCTTCTCCATCCTTGACGGAGACTATCATGAATGCGCTGAGGATGCAAAGGTCGCATGCAGGGCTCTTAGCACCTATATCGAATACAAAAGATGCGAAGGTGTCGCAGAGATAGTCGTTGCGCCTTCCATGTCCGATGGTTTCCGCGGAATCGTCCAAACTATGGGCCTCGGTAATCTAAAGCCCAATATTGTTGTGATGCGATACCCTGAAATCTGGCGCCGCGAAAATCTCACTGAAATTCCAGCCACTTTTGTTGGGATCATAAATGACTGCATTGTGGCGAACAAGGCAGTCGTCATTGTTAAAGGCCTAGATGAGTGGCCGAACGAGTACCAACGACAGTACGGTACTATCGATCTTTATTGGATCGTACGAGATGGTGGCTTAATGCTGCTCCTCTCGCAGCTCCTCCTCACCAAGGAGAGCTTCGAGAGCTGCAAGATTCAGGTATTCTGCATCGCCGAGGAGGACTCTGACGCGGAGGAGCTGAAGGCCGATGTGAAGAAGTTCCTGTACGATCTCCGCATGCAGGCTGAGGTGATAGTCGTCTCTATGAAGTCATGGGACTCACAGGCGGAGCAGCAGCAGGATGAGTCAGTTGAGGCATTTGGTGCCGCGCAGGAGAGGATTGGAGCTTATATGAAGGAGATGAAGGAGAGGGCGGCGAAGGACGGGGCTCCATTGATGGCAGACGGGAAGGAGGTGGTCGTTAACGAGCATCAAGTCGAGAAGTTTCTGTACACGACACTGAAGCTGAACTCGACGATACTGCGGTACTCGAGGATGTCGGCGGTGGTGCTGGTGAGTCTGCCTCCGCCGCCGGTGAACCACCCGGCGTATTTTTACATGGAGTATATGGATTTGTTGGTTGAGAATGTGCCGAGGCTTTTGATAGTCAGAGGGTATCGTAGAGATGTTGTGACTTTGTTTACGTAGCTTTCTTTTCTCTTTTCTTTTTTAGACTCATTTTTATCTCTTAATGAAAAGCAAAAGAATATATATCTGTTGTGCGATTCAATTTTTTTGGATTCTCTCGATCATCACTTTGTACTTGGAACAAGAGCTGTTGGCGAAAGAAAATTTTGTTCATATATCAATAATATTTTATATTGAGAAATTTGATATCTAAAAGTTACGTAGTATTTTGTGTTAGTTGTGTTATGATTTGGATAACTGTTATGAACTTGGAATTGTTGTGTAAAAAATTTGGTCGTCTAAATTACTACATAAAATGTAAAACTATGCAATAAAAGAATTAGAATTGCTTTACTGGCCTCGGCATACACAACCTACGTGTGCCTGAGCAACGAACATCATTCACAATATATCCCTTTTTACAGTATTCATTTTATTCTTCACATTTTATTTTATTTTGATATTTTTCTGGAATTTATGATAATAAGTTAGTACTGATATCTGAAATAAATAGTTTGAAGGATGACCAGTGTTTAAAAATCTGAATCTTTTAAAAGTTATTACATTTTTAAAAGGGTTACTTATCTAATTCTCAAGATTAAAAATTAAACTTAATTACAAATCAAGTATAGTTTGTAATTGAATTGCCAATTTTCTTTATTTGTTATTACGTGCATTTAGTTGACCTATCTAATCTGTTTGATTATTATTCAATATCTATACTTCTCTGCATAATAATTAATAAGGTGGAGTATATTTTTATTTGAATAAAATTAAATAATTCATTAATTAGGAAGTGGAGTAGGCCAGGCCAGCTGGCCAGGGGCAACCAAAACCGACTCGTTCTCCAATCTGGACTCGCCAAATTTGACACGTCCATCTTCACGTTATCCCCTATAAATACCTCCACACACCACTTCACTTTTCCTCAGAAACGTCAAGTTTAAGTTTTGCGGAGAGAGAGAGAGAGTTGTTTGTGATTGACGCGCATCGAATCCATTTTAATCCTTAAATCTTCTCTTCAATTTCTGACGACCCAATTTCAATCTTCACGAACATAAAATTATAATTTGTGGAAGTTATTCAAATTGTGTTGTAATTATTCCATTCTAGGGTTTCTGATTTCCATTATATTTCTTTTGGGGGATTACTCGAATTTTTTAACGAATTTGAAATTTATAACTTTATTAACTCGATCGAAATTGTAGTTTCTGATTATATTTGATTTCTTCCTAGCAAGCAGCAATGGTAATGAACCTACAGAAGCAGCACCTGATGATGAACATGGAACAGAGTCTGTTGAGTATGCATCAACTGAATCCGAAGGTAACAAAATTCAACCGGAATAAGCACTTCAAGCTAAATTCAAACCAAATTCATTCGGTTAATTTCCGGCCTCAGATGGTTCCGATGAATCGGAGCTACGGAATTTGGGAGCAGCAGCAGCAGTTTCAAAACCCTAATCTGAGCTCCGACGCCATGACACCTCGGCCTTCAGCCTTCAACAAGTCGTTAGGTCCGAGAAGCAATTGGAAGGGCAAAAGAGTAAATAAGCCGATCGATGGTGAACAGAGGATGGAGCAGCTGCAGCAATCCTTATTTAGATCCGGTGGAATTGGACCAACTGGTGGGAATTTGATGTGTAGGAAGACAGTAAATCAGAATCGGTTGAAATCGAGGAAAACTTATCCGAAGAAGAAGTTCAACAAGAATATGAATAGTATGAATATGGGTGGTAATGGTGGAAGGTCTGTCCCATTTGCACCTAGGAACACCACCTCCTTTCTGATCAGGGCCAAGAGAAGCGGCGGCATAGCGTCGGTGGCGTCTCCCTTTCCAGTGACACCGTGTGTGTTGCCGACACCAATTTTGTCCCCTTGTACCGAAGTATTAGGGAACATGGCGAAGGAGGAGTGGGGTGTGGATGGCTATGGCTCGATGAAGGGGTTGATAAGGCTGAGATCTCTCGGGCGTGAAGACTGTGAGGAGGAGGAAGATGAGGGCAGAAGCAGCAGCAGCACAGGCGAGAGCGATGTGGAGGAGCATGTGGAGATGGAGAGGAGGGTGGCTCATGATTTGAGCAGGTTTGAGATGATCTATGATCCAAACAGTGGGAGTAATGATGATGGGAAGGGGTTGGAGAATGAGGGTGAGAATCGGATTGCAGAGCTGGAGGAGGAGAATAGGAATATGAAGGAGAAGCTGTTGTTGATGGAGGGGGAGTTGGGGGATTTGAGGAGGAGATTGATGTCGTTGGATTATGACTGTGGTGGTGAGGAGGAGGTTGTAGAGATTCGAATGGCGACAACACACATGCAACAGCAACAGCAACAGCAGGGAGAAATGAAATAGAAGAAGAAGATAGAAGAGACTATTGAAGGGAAACTAGTAGTAGTATAGAATTTGAAATTGAATTTATGGATTTAAATTTAATTAGGCGACAGCATCATCTTGCAATATGCCTGGGCTTGGCCACAACACAAGTTCCATACAACTATCTTGTAATTGTAATATAGCTATAAAATTACCCAACTCTTAATTATCTATATATACTTTCACTGTCTTGTTTACAAAATTTGAATTGCGTAATTTATCCGTAAATTGTATGTAAATTTAATGTTAATATAGTAATATTATATATATATAGGGAATGGATCAAATGAGGATGAGATATTAGGTGAGAAATAGGAATGAATCTATACCTTTAATTATTAAGATCTATGGCTTGTATTAAATTTTGACTTTCTAATATAATTTATGTGGTTATATGATATGAGGTTAATATTGTAACTTTTTAACTTGAAATGTAACCGATCAAATCCTAAAATTATGAGATTTGATAATTTTATACATGGTAAAACTATGATGATTTGGAAATTTTATCAATAAAGTTGAACGGATCCTTTTCATAAGAAATAAGAATGTGGTTCTATTTAGACTTATTTATTTTAAAATTTATTATTATAATTTTCATGCTATTTAATATTTATTTTGCATAGAATTGAGTTTCTATTTAGTACAACATCAAAAGCTTTTAATGCATATAAATGATCATAATATAAAAAATCATATAAAATATTATTTTACAAGATAATTTATAAATAATAATTTTCAATTATAAAAATTAATAATCTTGATTTATTATAACGTGTTTTTTTTTTCAATTAGTGTTATAATATTTTGATACATTAATTTATTGATATCATGCATTTTTTTATAGTTCAATATGCAAAATTTATATAAAAATTAATTATTAATTAAACTATTATGTGTATTCTATATTCAGTAGACTAAATACTTATTTTTATTAAACTAATGCATCAAAATTTATTTATTTTTTTCTTGAATGCATGTATTCAAAAAATATTTATGCATTAATTTATCAATATAATGCATTTTGATTGACTGCAATTTAAAGTTTTAAGACACGTTTTTTATTGTATTAAATTTAAATAAGCGATGCATTCATATACTAAATTGATGCATTTCTAAATATAATTTTATATATTAATTTCATAATGCATTTGATGATATTTATTAATATAAATCAAAAATTAAAATATTTTATGCATCACAATCTTAAATATAATGCACTATCTAATAAATAATAATGCTTTTTTTTTCATACTATGTAATATCATTATTTATTTAACAAGTTAGGGGCATTACGATTTCCATGGAAATGTATTGTCATTGAACTTTAAACGCATTATATAATAATTTACATTATCAACATATTATTTTGATGAACATTTAAAATTTATATATAAATTTTTATTACATGAGAGTAAATATTATGATGCAACTAGCTAGTTTTATTGCATGAGAACAACTGTTACAATGCATACCGCAATAGAAATAATTAGGAAATTAATTAAACTAAATTATATTAATATTATATCCTAATTTATGATGGATAAATCTAAATGAAATTATAAATATTACTTAATGTGTTATTACATATTTCATAATGCATAAGATACACAATAACTAATAAATTGTAAATTTAAGTAAGTGGTGCATTACATTTACTAATTCGATGCATTTGATAATGATATTAAATAATAAGAAAATTAATTAAACTATATTATATTAAAATACACCATAACTAATAAATTGTAAATTTAAACAAGTGGTGCATTACATGTACTAATTCGATGCATATGCATTAACTATGTTATGCATTAATATAATATAGTTTAATTATTTTTCTTATTATTTAATATCATTATCAAATGCATCATATAGTTAATGCATATGCATCAAATTAGTAAATGTAATGCACCACTTACTTAAATTTACAATTTATTGTGTATTTTATGCATTATGAAATATTATGTATAATAACACATTATGTATAGTGTTTACATTTTCATATAGGGATAATTTATCCTCAATTAAGGTATATATTATAATAAAATTTAATTATTTTCATAATTATTTATTATTTTTGATGTAATAATTATTTATTATTGTTGTCAAATCCATTACATAATTAGTATATATGCACCGACTTATTAGATAAAATGCACCACTCAATTAAATTTACAAACTATTAAATTTTGAAGTTTGTAAAAATAGTGAGATTATGAGGAAGAGAGAAATAAAAAAAATAGAGACACATAAAAAGGGGATGGAGTAGAGAGGAGAGATGAAGATGGAGAGAGAAGATAGTAAGAAGAAGAGCCACGTAAGGTAAGGGGAAGGAGAAAAGAGAGAGAAGATTATGGTAATTCGTTGGGGGCCGGTCCGATCGCCAAATCATCCCAATCGTAGGGATGGGAGGAATCGGTAAGACCACTCTTGTCAGAAATGTTTATTCGAAATCACTTATTAAGGAATCTTTTGATATTTGTGTATGGGCTACAATTTCTCAACAATGCAACATAAGAGAAATTATTTGTCAACTTCTTTCTCAAGCCACTAACAAAAGAGAGGAAGAATTAAAGGAAAAGATTGAAGAATAACTAGGAATGGAGCTCAAAAAAGATTGAAGAAGAACTAGGAATGGAGCTCAAAAAAAAAAAAAAAAAATCTAGGAATGGAGCTCTACAAATGTCTGTGTGGTAAAAGGTTTCTAATCGTAATGCATGATTTGTGGAGTATTGATGCATGGAATGACATACAATGTTTCTTTCCTAAGATACATAATGGTAGTAGGATATTGGTGACTACTAGACTATCACAACTCAGTTTTCATCTGAACAACAATTACAGTCTTCAAATGAAATTTTTGGATGTGATTAGTAGTTGGCATTTGTTCTCCAAAACTGTGTTTGGGGAGGAAAGTTGTCCACCTGAATTGATGGAAATTGGAAAGAAAATGGTAGGAAATTATAGAGGTCTTCCTTTATCAATTATTGTGGTTGGGGGACTTTTGAAGAAAACGGGGAGTAGTGTAGAATGTTGGGAATCAATAAGTAACAACATGACTTCTCTAGTGAATCTGGAGAATGGTAGACATTGTTTGAGACTGTTGAAAATGAGCTATTGGATTCAGAAGGATTTCTGAAATCAATAAATGGCAAAAGCTCAAAAACAATTGCAAGAGGGTTCTTAAGGGATTTAGTTGATAGAAATCTCATTCTAGTTGATCAGTTGGGGTCTACAGGAAGCATAAAGAGCTGCAGAATTCATGATTTGTTGAGTGACCTGTGCTTGAGAGAAAGTGAGAAATATGGATTTTATCATGTGGTAGGAGAATGTATCAACGATAGCCAATGCCATGTTGTTATTGGTGCAAGCACTTCAAAGTTCAAACAAGAAGGTTAGTGATGGTTTGCAATCTATGTCACACGCTCGTTCTATTATTTGTCGAAATGAGGGAGTCCCACCATGTCAGAATTTTGGATTGTTGATGACATTAGAAGCGTTGTGTACATACTCATATCAAGGATACATAAATGCTCGTGTTTGATTGTGTTAACTTGCAGCACCTTGTTGTTAGAGTTGCTAGCATGTCCTCATTCGTGTTTATGATGAATCTCTTTTGGATTATGTCTGCATTGATTGTTCATTGTTTTGAAGAGTGTATTATGCCGGTCGGAATTTGGAAATTGCCTCAGTTTAGACATATTGAGTTCTTTGGTGGGCATACGTGCCTCTCGAATCCTAATGAGGGAGAAGAAGTTGTGGCAATTCCCCTCTCTCAAGTACTTGAAGTTGAGTGATTGTGGTGACTTGGAACAATGGACAACACAAGAGAGTTGCATTTTTCCACACCTTGAGCAACTGCATCTTATTAAATTAAGAGAGTTGAAGGAGATCCCATATGAAATCGGATACATACCAACACTGCAGAAATTGAGTTGACATGGTGCAGTGAATCGGTGGTGAAGTCAGCCAAAGGGATCGTGGAGGAGCAAGTGTAGTTACAAGGTGATAGAACAACTTCACTTTCATGTCAAGGTTCGAATGTGGCCCTATGATGATGTAGACTATCAAAGCATGGTAGGTCCCAACTTTGAAGTGATCGGGTTCTCCTAAGTCCTATATATATATATACTTACTTTGATATTCTGGTAAATTTTATTTCAAATGATCTTCAATTTTTATAGAGTTAGTAATTAGGTTCCAATTACTGAGACTACGGGGTGTTTGAACTTATAAGATATAAAATGTTTCACATCGTAAACTGAGAGATGAAAATGCATGTAAGCTTAAAAAATATTACTAGAAAACATGGTTGATTCTTAGAAAAACAAAAGGATAGGATTTCCCCAACAGCCATTAAATTTCATTTCACTATCACATTTAATGAAATGAACAAGTTAATTCAAACATCAACATTTACACCAAAAAAGATATTAAATTTGAAACTAGATTGAAGAGAGATCCTCATACACAGTCTTGATACCTGGCCTCTCAGAAACAGACCTCACACATCTTAGAGCTATACCAAGAACCTCCTTCACCCCTTTATCCACTGCAGGGTCGCTCGTCTCCAGTGCCAATGCAGCCTCGATGCAGTCCATTCCCCGGCCTTGAGCCACCCTCAGTCTAACCCAGTCTGTTAAATCCACTCCTCCATCTTCACCCGATACTACATCACCTGCACATTTGGCTGTCAGAAGCTCAAGCAGGACCACACCAAAGGCATAAACATCTGACTTCAACGTGGGGACGGGCTTCTTAGACGCTGCCAGCTCGGGTGCTCGGTAGCCAAGCACGCCAGCATCCAGAATCTGCTCCAGAGTGCCTGATTGAGTCATCAAACGGTGAAGACAGTAGTCAGCAATGCGTGCGTTGAGATCAGGCCCGTCTAGGAGAATGTTGGTGGATTTGATGTTTCCGTGAGGGATGGCACGGTCAAAATGTAGGTAGTTGAGGCCTCGTGCAACGTCTACTGCTATCTTGAGCCTCTGAGGCCATGTTAACGGTGGAGCTTTCCTCCCGGGGCGATCTGCAAGCACAAAATTAGTTATGAAGACATGAAATAGCATGATAAACAGAGTTTCTCTCTCGTTCACAGATGTGAAAATAAAGCCCTGCTTTTCCTATATGGACTAAGAATAGCAACCACTAGAGAAAACAGCTCATTTTCGCACTCAATGGCATGACATGTCATGTACCTACTGATGCAAAGCAATCTTAATGATGCACGTATATATATATATGACTTTACAAGGACTTTAATAGATAGGAAGGCCTTTTCTTTTCCTATATGCACTATAAGTGACCTCATTATGCACTTCAATAGTGTCCATCTTATATGACAGCAAAGATAAATCCTTGAACCGACCAATGGAAATATATCTACTAATACAAAGTAATCTTGATCCATTGCATAACTAGATACATATACATTTGATAGGCATTCACATAGCATGTAAATTTTTAGTACCTCAAAAATGAATGGTGGTAATAAGATAAGAAGTCATAATTTTGATGAGATTATCATGTAATAACAGATTCAAGCAAATGAAGATGCAAATTGCCTAAGAATAGAGTAGAGCAATGGCTACCATATAGAAAACTTGCAAGATTGCCAGGTGATATGTAGTCCGAAAGAATAAGCTTCTCGTGTTGAGTTGGGCCCCAGTAGTAACCTCTCAAACCAACCACATTCGGGTGCCGAATATTGGCAAATTTCTTCGCTTCTTTAGAAAATTCCTTTCTCTGCTTTGCAACTCCTTCTCTCAACCATTTCACAGTTAGCAGAAGTCCATTATCAATAGTTGCCTTGTATGAAGTCCCGTGGCTGCTCCTTCCCAGGACTTCAGCTGGGGCTCGCGATAGCTCCTCGGATGTGAATGAAATAGTGTCATCTAGAAAGCTCAGTTCACCACCTAATCTCTCAGGAGACCTCACATCCAATCTCGAAAGGTTATCTGCAGAAAACGAATCACCAGATTCAGGTGACCATGATATGTTGCTGCTGTTCTTAGAAGGGGAGAAACCGGTTACTGCTGCTGTTTTCTTGTCTGGACTGATTGTGTCGGATGTTGATCCTTTCTGGGATGTGGCCACATCCTCTGTTGAAATGATCAAGCCACTGGCGCGATCCCTGACACCGAAACTAGACAAACTCGGAGAGTATAGGCCACTGCAATCCTTGTTTGTCACATGTAGTGAACGCCTCTTTGATGTGCGTTTGTAGTGAATGAGGAGGGCAAGAAGGAGCAAAATCATTCCAGCAACGACACAAGCAACTATTATTACAATCTTGATAGCAGTACTCAAATGTTTCTTACTTGCATTCCCAGAAGCAGCATTGTTGGAACTAGGAGGATTAGGGAACTGCAGTAGAGAATTACCCGGGTAAAACGAAGATCGAGGGAACCTCCTCAGATTTTCCGGGACAACGCCAGAGAGATCATTGTACGAAACATTGAAACTTTGAAGATTAATAGATAAGTTACTAGGAATGGGACCAGTGAAGTGATTTTGAGAAATATCTAATGAGTATAGGCCAGTAAGGTTGGAAAGTGAAGCAGGCATTGAACCATTGAGATTGTTTCCTCCAAAGTTGAGCACTTGAAGACTAGAAAATGATCCGAACCCCTCAGGGAAGTGGCCATCAAGCTGATTTCTAGAAAGATCAAGAACTCGAAGACTCGATCCACCAGAGGAAGGCAAAAGATCAATACTACCAGAGAGCTTATTACTATACAGGTGAAGTTCTGCGAGTGTTGATGATGTAAAAAGAGCAGTTAAAAGAGGTCCTTCCAACTGATTGGAGCTGAGATCGAGTGTCGAGAGTTTAGGAAACGTCGTGATAACTTTTGGAAGAGAACCATTTAAAGAATTATATGAGAGATTTAAGTAATGCAAGCGCAAGAACTGAGCAGTCGCCTCCGGTATAGGCCCCACCAGTCGATTTTGGCTGAGATCAACAACTTCCACATTCCCCCATTTCAGCATCCTAGTTAAGTCTCCTTCAAATAGGTTCTTTGAGAGATCAACGACAGCACAGCCTCCAGTTAGAAGTGGGAGTTCACCAGAAAGCATATTTGAGGAAACATTAAGTATGTGCAACGTTGTTGATGTAATAATATCTATTGATCCTGTATCATCAAATAGTATAAATCAGTTTCTGCAAGAGCAATACAGAATCAAATTTGTCAAATCTGCTTCTCCACAACATTGAGAAATAACAAAGGAAAAAACTGAAAATTCATCTAATTATCACAAACTATGCTCATTAAACTACCTCATTGGTCAGATGTGATGATATAGTAAAATGAAAGACAGCCATAATACCTGAGAGATTATTGCAGCTTAAGTCCAATTCAGTTAGTATCAACGAATCTCCTTCCAAAAGGCCGTTCGGGATTGAACCAGAAAACATATTACTACCAAGTTTAAGCACTTGAAGATCATACACAAAATTAAAGCCAGGTAGCTCCCCAGAGAGCTGATTATAGCTCAAATCCAAAACATTCAAGCTTCCAAAAGCCTGAGAGCCATCACCACCGACAATTGATCCAGAGAACTTGTTGTGGCTGAGATTTAAGTACTTCACTGATGGAGAAACGCTCCGTAGAAACTTCTGCTCCTCTTTAGCAGAACTCACAAGCAAATTGCTACTTAAATCAACATAACTAGCTGTAGTAAGTAGCAGAGGTTCTGAAGAAAGCTCTCCATCAAGCATATTACCATGCAAATCAATAACATCAAGTTCAGTCATGAGCTCAAACCCTTTTGGTATGCTTTTCACAAAACTGTTCAATGAAAGATTAAGATAAACTAAGCCTTCCAAGGCTCTCAAAGACAACGGTAGTGGCCCAGATAGAGAGTTATAGCTCAAGTCTAAAGAACGGATAGAGGTGAGTCCAGAAATCGAGTCAGGAATCGGGCCAGAGAAATTGTTTCCAGCCAGTGAAAGATTCTGTAACAGAGCTAGTTTACCTATATCTAATGGCAGTGATGAGGTAAAAAGGTTGTTGGACACATCCAAATGCTTGAGTTTCTTGAAACTGCTGATGTTTTCAGGCAACTTCCCAGAAATTGAATTGTTCGAAATCGAAAGCTTTTCTAGCATTGTGAGATTTGCTAACACACTCAAATCCACATCAGCTGACAAGCCAAGATTGTCAAGAACAATGCCTATAACATCACCACTACTGCCACAGATGATTCCATTCCAAGTAGGGCAGCCCTTTATATCATGGGACTCATTATTCCAAGAACCAAGCACGTATCTAGTTGGATCATGCTTGATTCCTTTCTTAAATTCGAGCAATGTTAAAGAATCCTGAGAAGGGAGCTGCCCAAACACCGAAAGAAAACTAACATGAACCAGGAAAAGTCCAATTATCCTCATCCTAGACCAATATTGTCACCGCAAGTACAAAAGAAAATACAATTGCTTAAACACGCAGCCTACATTGATGAAAGTAACAAACTCCAACCTGAAAAGATACTCCCAGTATACAATGAACATAATTTGACAGATATTTGCATTTTCTACTTCAGTGAAACTCGAAAAGAGGGAGCAAGTATCAGAAACTGGAGCTTCAAGAACTGTGGGAAAGGAGTACTAGTAATGTACTCAATAAAGACAATTTCCTACTTTTGCCGTGTAGTTTGCTGCATGAAGAAAATGCAGCATAAAGCAAATGGAGTTCAAATCTCCGCTGCAATTTCAATAGACCCAGAAAAAGCCTTGGCTTTACAGCACAAAAACCTCACAACCTTCTCCGCGCCGCTCTTTCTCACACACATAAACCAAGAACAGTTGTGGACTGAGGAATACAGTAAAAATCCAACTCGGAAAAATGTGAATTATTTGTTTCGTGCCTTTGGAATTACAGGTTGTTCCCAGTAATCTTTATTACCATACATGGAAAAGGATGGTTTATACGTGTTTAGGTACACCACAGAAGACAAGAAAAAGTACAAAAAAAGAGGAAACATTGCAATTTGTAGCAAAGCGCGCAGTAGGAGTAAATTTTTTGTGTAAATTTGTGGGGGGAAAAATAAAAATTTTAGTTTTACCCGCCAAAAAGCATCGAGATTCTTTGTCATGAAATCACTAATGTATCCAAAGTCATTTTTAATTTAAATTTACAGATTGTTTTGGGATGTGAATGATGATGATGATGATGATGATGGAGTGGGATCAGTGTAGGTTGGTTGGTGACGTGGCCGTACTCATAATTCCCCTCTTTATGGGGAATTATTATTATAAAGATATCAATTCTTTTTTATTGTTTGAGAAAAAAAAATAGCATGCAATGCATGCATCCTCATTCTGTCTATTAATTTTATTTATATATATTATTTTTGAGGTAAAAATTAAAATATTTATTTTAATAAATAAAAAATAAAAAATAATTATTTTAAAAAAGTATAACTTATATAAGTACATATGAAATTGATCATGTACTCATATAATAAATTATATAAAAGTAGATAATTTTATTTATTAATTATTATCTTAAATATGATAACAGGTGAGTTTGCTGAGTGGGAATTATATCCTGCAGCCGTCTTATAATATTTAGATTTGTGTAAATACATTGCTTTGTTTTAAAAAAATGTAATGTGTATTAATTTTATTTCACAAAAAATTAATATATAAAATAAAAGTTGAAAAATTAATATATAAAATAATGTGTTGAAAAATTAATATATAAGAATAATTTTTTATCATTTTAGAAGACAAAACTAATATGAATGGGACAACTTAAAAAAGGGAAACAATCCACTTTTGACGGCATAGAGGGAATAATAATTTTTTGTAATTTTTACAAATGAATAATAACAATATATTTTTAGTGAAATAAGTAACAGGTATGCATTAAACTATTATAGTACCTTTTATAAAAATATTTCAAGAACTCAATTGGAATGTGTCTCCTAAAAGTTGATGATAAAATACCTTTTACATTACTCATATTTACCTCGTTGAATAAGAATAATTCATACACATAAATTCACATTTATGTGTAACTCTTCCAACTATTTCTAAGCTCATTATTAATATTATCTTTAATTCAATGATTGAATGTTGGGCGATAAAAGTAATTGGATGAAGAAATTGATACCGCAAGATGTACGTTTATACTAACTAGTTGCTTGCGTCATTAATTTGGGAATTATACTCTCATGTATCGAAATAATTACTTTAGGATTGCCTTTTTAGCATCGATGGGTGATTATGCATTTTATCCCAATATTAAAAACTTGATGCTTGTTAAAAAAAAATTAAAAACGATAAAATAAAATGAATACTCACTAAATAAAAATTGTGTTGAATAATAATAATATAATATTAATTTGAAGTAACAAAAGTATTAGGAAGAGGGTGGATATCAATATCCTCGAAGTTGCAAATTAGTTGATAACATCTAATTGTACACATAATAATGCATATTGATAATATAATAAATAAATAGTAATGAGGTTTATATTAGTTGGTATCATGTTGCACAATCCTTATAAGTTAATTTATTATTGATTTCCCCTTGAATGTCTCTTTGGGAACACAAAATAAAAAACTGAAAATGCAAGAGAGGTGAAGTAGGTGAGAGTTTTAATGAGAGGATATGATGATGTGGGCACAAATACAACCAATTACTATTTACTGTACAACCACAACTGCCCAAGAGAAGAGAAGATAAGATTCAATTTAATCATAATTTGCATAACATGGACTTAGAGTGGTCCAACTCCTTTCATTCATTGTGGTAAAAAAAAAAAGTTGGCATTTTCATAGCCCAATAATTGCAACTACATCAATACTCACAAATGACCTATATAGAAAGCAAGCAAAAGGACTAGGAATCATCTTTTTGCAGAGATGGAAAAGGAAATTAAATAAATTACCACTTTTGGGTTAATAGCAATTATAATCTAACATATGTGAAATTACAATATCGTCGACAGTTAACAGGCTTCAAATTTAATAAAAAGAAAATCATAAATTCATTTACTCAACCAACAAGGCCATCTCACAAAGAAGCAAATGGCACACTGCAGGAAGGGTACTCACAAAAGTATAGAAATTGATTATTGAACCAATTTATGATCAAGAAGCAAAACTAGTGCACAACACATCCATATTCCGAATTTCTAATCAAGATCACGAAATTTGTACAATGCTCATGATCCAGATAAATCCCAATAAGTTAATAAGTTACAATATCCGTGTCCAAATTTCAACCTCTAGAAATGGTACTGAAAATGGGGTTTAGAAAATCTCACTTCTTCCCACCACCGGAAACGTTGAATTTGAAGAAAATAATGTCTCCATCCTGGACAATGTACGTCTTCCCTTCCTGTCGATACTTTCCTGAAGCCTGTGCAAGAGATAATGTCGTGTGATTTCAAATAAAGAAGAGCAAGAAATGCCAAAAAAGCAACATGGAAATAAGTGATTGATACCTTCACGGCTGATTCACTTCCAAGCTCCTTTAGATCTTCAAATTTCATGACCTAAGCCACAATGCATGATACAGCACAAGTCAGAATATTCCCAAGATATGAATACAATTGTTCTTTCACGGACATTGCAAAAACTCCTTATAAAAGGAAATAATACACGATTGACAAAAGTAATAACATAAAGTGAAGTGGACCAAAGGAAGTAATAACATTATTTAGTACCATGAATTTAGTATCAGATACAAAGTATAATGGAAAGTGAAATTTTGTAAAGGAACGCTAAAATGCTAAAAGAAGCAGAAAAATTGGTAAAAGTCACCAATGAAATGAAAATGAATAACAGCTCAGAATGATTTTTGGACTGCTATATATATATATATATATATATGTCAACTGTCAAGAAATAAAAGGAAAACTACCTCAGCACATATGAAACCTCTTTCAAAATCAGTATGAATTGCTCCTGCAGCTTGAGGAGCTTTAGTCTGACGACGAATTTGCCAACATTTTACCTGCAGGAGCATCAAGTCGGACACATTGCCAGTAACTACTTAAACTAATTACATACCATTAAAAAAACTAGTAGCAACAAAATATATAAGAACAATGTAGTTTTCTAGTTGCTATAAATCATTAAGAGAATGTAAGGCACAACTATGGGAGTGAAATAGAATAAATTGACCAGTTAAAAAATTATAAAGTACCTCATCTGGTCCCGCAGTGAAAAAGTATATCAGATTAATGGCTGAGAATCCAGTCTTTATGATCTTTGGAAGAGCACTATAACATAAGAAATTCATTTCAGCATTATCAAGCTTCGCCAACCAAAACGATAATCCAGCATCCAGTTTGGAATTTTTTCAAGTTTTAACTCACAAATCTATATATCCCACAAGCCTAACCCCCAGTTCAGGAGTTACTTATGCATTACTTAAAGTTATATTTCACTTCCAAGAAATTCTAAGAGTTAAATGCTACATCATCACTGCTACTACATTTGTTGCCAGCAACTGTCAGCACGTATTACCTTCACGTATACGTGCGTGGACCATAACTATAAATGTTATTTGCATACAAAGAATCATCCAGACAAGTAGAGAATCTTGAATTATGGGATATACTTATTCTCTCATAAGTCATAACTATTGAAGAAGGAAAGGCTCCTTCACTGAGGAACTTCTTTATTGCATAAAAAATGAAAGTGAGTTATGTGGGAACTGATAGCAATGGTGTTAGATTTTCCAAGATATATACAGCACATTTAAGATGAAAAATCAATCATACGCCTACCTTTGAACCTTGTTCTCCTCACAATATTTAGCAGCTTCATCTGGGGATAAATCAGCAAGATTCCTCTCAAGAGCACAGCTGAAAGGGATCATAATTTCACCACCATGCTCTTGCACCCTACAAAATATCAAAGAAGCTCATCAACGGTGGAATGTGAAAAGAGCAAAGTGACAGGAGAAGAGCAATTGTAACTAGGAAAAATAATTTATATCTAGATTAGTTTATGTTTCGAGACAACAAAGGATTAGAGAATGTTGATGGATGAAGTATACCAAGCATGGATCTTTGGGAGAAACTTGTTCTTTTTCCTTTGATAGTCTTTCTCACTCATGTTTACCTGTTGAACGAAGTAACAATTACGAGCATGAAAAATGATGGAACTTACATGTGAACTTTGAAGGGGTCAACTGAGGCAGTCCCATGGATTTCCTATTCGAGTTCATCTTATATTTATATATACTCAGTACTAATTTATATAGCACCTATCATGGTGACATCACATAATCAAGTTACATGAGTATATTTCTCCAGTCATTTCGTTAATTAATATAGCATAAGATTAACGCTTATACGTAGAAATCTGCTACCAAAAGTAAGTGGCAAACTAACAGTCACAAGAGCCCAATTAATATGGCTATGGCACAAATGGAGTGAATTAATTTATGCATCTAACAAGAGAGATAATTCTAACTAAAATTCAAAACAAAAACAAGAACATTCACATTTGTCACCTTCTAGCCAAGGCTTCTCTTATAGTACTATAAATATATCATATTATTATAATATTATTTACTTACCAAGTAGACAACAGGCTTTGCAGTGAGCAACTGAAAAGTATTAAGTATCTCAACGTCAGCAGCTTTCCAGTCCACCAGGCGGACATCTTTTCCCTCATTCAAACTCGCCTTGACCTTTTGAACCCATAAATTCAAGATTAAGTATTACATCTTGATGGTAATAATAAGAATCATTTGACTATTGCTGAAATTTAGTATGAATCTTTCACTCATATGGATATTAAATCAATTCATGCACAGTTAACCAGAATATTAGACTCAGTGACTCACTAATGCTTTACCAGTTAAATGATATTATGAGCTCATTCAAAGTCAGATTTAACATCTGATAAGCTCCAAAACATATATATGACGTAATATCAAACAAGTACAGAATATAAAGGGCCAGAGCATATTTGATAGATATTCACAAGAAGATAGTCCGATATTGCCATGTAGATTGTGCGATACGTAGAGTCCTCTTTCTAGGTTTGAGATTATTTTTTTACATTCATTTATCAAAAAACTGATAAAATCTTGAGAAGACCTTTGGCATTCACCATTCAATCATCATATTAACAACAGACACAGTACTCACTAAATGAAGATATTGTAAGAACAATTTATTTTTCCAACGTGATATGTTAATCAACATGAAAAAATAAAGCGGGATAAACGATCATATATTAGGATTAGAGGCAATAAAAATTATAATGGAGTAGAATTTAATAGATGATCATCATCTAACAATTTTCGAATAAAAAATAACTACTTTATGGGAAGATGGAAAGACAAACAGGTAAAGAGATTCGTAAATAGAAGAAATAAATAATATACAAACCCGCAGGCACAACTCGTGCTCAATTTTAAGTTGTTTGTCATTGCTCCTCTTCATGCTCTTTTCAAGATCATCAATTCGCCTATCCATGAACTCGATATCCTGGCATAATATGAAACTTTAATGTTCAAAAGCAGTAAGACCCATGAAGCATTGAATTGACAACTTCTACACCAGCTCACAAGCTCAAACTTCAGCTAAACATTTTCTCTATCAGGTAAAGGAGTGGATAACTGGAGTAGAAGCACTATAAATAAATATCAACTGGTGGAAACAAACTAACCTTCAGACGTAGTTCTGCAGATATTGTCTCTAGATCCCTTACAGGATCCACCAAGTCATCAACATGGATAATATCAGGATCCTCAAATGCACCTACAAGGCAAAACTTCATTATGCAGTTGAAAAGGGTGTCATTTTCACGATACAAGAATGCACAGAGCACCATGATTACACCAATATACATCATAGCTACAAGGATTTAAAACTAACTAAATATGCATGCAATGCTCAAACTTTCAAATTAGAACATATTGATACAGATCAAGATCCTGGTATGAAAATTATAAAATAAATAAACATAAAATGGAATACCCTAAGGCATGCAAACGTTAAATCTAAAAGAAAGAGAATTTTCTATGGCATACAGTGTTAGAAACACCACAATTTTCTCATACAGTTGGAAACAAACACTATCACATTCTAAATGTGGTGGTCAATCTACATCACATTTAAGAGAATAAGAGATATTTGACAAAGGAAAAAAGATCCAAAGATATCAGCTTACGTAATACATGAAAAATTCCATCAACGGCACGAATATGAGATAAGAAGTTGTTCCCAAGTCCTTGTCCTTCATGAGCACCACGAACAAGTCCAGCAATATCATGAATTTCTAGGAAAGCTGATACCTATATCACATAGATCAAAATTAACAATGATAACTCAAGTAGATGAGTTAGGACTGCAATATTCCAGATAAAGACAAAGAGAAACCCAAAATGGGTAATGAACCTCGCTCTTCGGCTTGAAGAGTTGACATAGCCAGTCAAATCTTTCATCAGGAATATTCACTCGAGCCTCATTGGGCTCAATGGTACAGAAGGGAAAGTTCTCAGCTGGTATAGACAACTTGGTCAGGGTATTGAATAGGGTAGATTTCCCTACATTTGGCAATCCAACCTGAGTAGATTGCAGTCAAAGAATCACAAACAGCATAAAAATCCAATCACATAACTAATAATTAACTCCTTTATAGGACACGAAATGTTGCTAAACTAGATGTCAAGCTAAACAATATTAACTCCTTTATAGGACACGAAACAAACGATATGGTTAGAATAAAGTGCATGAAGATTCACAGCTCATGCCTAATCACTCCCAATATTGATTCGATGAGCAATTTTATCTTTAAGCAACGAAGCAACAGCTCAAAATAATCTGAAGAGGCGAAAGGGAAAACTTACAATTCCAATCTTAAGATGAGATGAAAAACGTCCAAGAATGGGCCTTTCAACAGGGGCTTCCTTCAATTTAGCTGCTTTGGGAGGCATTTCCGGCAAGAAGCTGAATAAAAAATCCTCTTTCAGAAATTGCTGGAGTGAAATGAGATGAATCACAGCGGAAATATAGTAGAGATTGTAGTGAAAAGAGTAGCGAAAGGGTTCTAGGGTTTTTCGAGCCACTGAAAATATAAAATGAAGTATAGGAGGATATTTTTCTTACCCAATTCAGATCAATTCAGATCTTGTATCGGCCCACTATACTCTACTATTAGAGCCCATTTATTATTTTGGAATCTTTAAGCAAAATGAATCTAATTCAATATATATAGTATTAAGAGATCTTGTAGGACTATCGCATTATATTTTTCGTGCCATACGTTCGTAGACTTTCCTTTTTTTCCCATTTTTTCTTTCTGATCCAATATTTGTGTTCAAAAGTCTTCGTTTCCGTGTATCTGATCTTCTATGCTCTTACTGAACCTATCCACAAATATGACCCTGATAAGCGCGTCCCACTATGATTTAATCAACGTTTTTGGTCTAAAAGCTTATCATAGTGTTGCACTGCTCTAATAACTCGTGAGTATTTTGTATCCATTAGGGAAAAATGGATTGTAGTTGTATAGCAGTATCTGAAAGCATATCTTTAGGATGTCATAAGACACTCATCATATTGTTATGAATATACAAACCAAAATTGTGAAAGTCTATCCGAACTAAATTAGCAATTTTTATCAGGTTAGGCCGTTGGCGCACCTCTCCTAATTATTTATACTTCCTCTATCCCACCTCAGTTGTCCCATATTATATTCAAATGGGTGTATTATTATAATCAAATATGACAATTGAAATGGGACAGAGGGAGTAATATATTACAGGGTAGGCCGCAACCTCTCCTAGTTATTTATAATATATTATGGAATAATCTAAATTTTTTAGAAGGGACAATTTACATTGAATTTGGCTAGTTATTTTTAGAAGTAATAATTCTAAAATTTCTTAACCATGCGTGGTGAGTCTGGTGACTATTAATTACTAATGAAGATGGTAAAGTTTATAAAAGGCCCAAGCTCTTATCAGGCGGATTTGCAGTTTGCGTATGTATTTTGAACCAAATTTTAAATCAGATGTGTTTTGTTGAGTTATAATCGAGATTTTGGTTAAGCTCCAACGAGCTTAGTAGACTTCTGATTTTCAAAACTCAAAAGTACGAAAATTGTACTCAATTTATTTAGTAAATAATAAATTGAAACTTGAATTTGACAGTACTTTGCTCGAATTAAATGAATTACATCCCAAGTAATAACTACAAATAGCAGATGCTAACAATCAATACACTTCAAATTTGTAAATGCTATTATTCATCACCGGGTACATCTACCATCTATTTACACACAAGCAAGTGTTTTGTCGTATATTATTATATTATTATGCAACTAAACAATATTCTATCGTAGACACATAGAATATACCATTACTACACATTTCTTCTTCCCCCATACAGCATGGAAGAAGAAATACATACCTAAAATTGCTGAATCGTCTGAATATTCTATCAATAAAATATCTGACCATACCAACAGCAATCCTATGTAAACAAATCTGGGAATTTCAACCATGACATGCAATACGGCAAACAAGACATGCAGGTGGCCATCAAATTCAGCCTAAATGGTCTGAAAATATGAATTAGATAACCCAACTGAATAAGGTAATAAATAAACTCACTGGTTGCAACAGGATAAGCTACCAGATTCGTAGAAAAGGAAATGAATGAACATATAAGTGAAGCCCTAATTCAACTAATTGAGCTAAACGAACAAAAGATTTAGATGGGACCATTTACATGGGAGAATGACAGTAAGACTAAAGGCAAACCCAAAACTCTTTAGGTTCTTGATATTCTTGGTCGACCTTGTGCACTGCAAAAAAAAGGCTCTTGCCTAAACTACGTGGTCTATAAGGCAAACTTTGGGTTCAACTACTAGGTTGCTGTACATCGTAGAAGCTCAGATTCTCCAGATACCCGTTTAACATCTGCATTTGTTCTGAAGAAACAATCACATGAAATCAGTGTTATGTATCATCAATTACAAGTCTTGAAGAATGTAGCCCCTGTTAGACAAGTAAGTGTGCAATATCTTTCCATTTTAATTGTTGATCTCATATTTCAAATCGTCAAATTTATAGTGGGATCAAAGAAAAATAAGCATGTAACATGCTCGGTATTTGCACTTATGCTATTAATGTTACTATTGCAGAGCAGAGACTCGGACCAAAAGGTCTTCATGTATTAACCATTGAAAATTTGGCAGCAATGGAACACTGAAGGAAAACTAAAGATAGCAAGTTAAAAAAAAAAAGAAGTAAAATCTTGATTCGAGAATACCACACTTTTGTCTTTTTTAATATGAAATCACTATTATTTAGAAGCTGTGTGTCAGTAGGTGAAAGGGTCTTCTTACCTTGCCATGGAGTATGTAACATCACGACAGTTTATTACATTCCCCACTTAATTCTCTCCTGACCAGCTCAAGGATGTCAACAATCTGCAATTAAGCCATAGAAAATTAAAATACGGATTTCCAGATAAAACCTTCTCAACCAGTGCATTTTGAGACAAAATCACTAATCAATTTTTCAAACACCCTATTCAAGAAGTTGTACAAGATGGTTATGAACAGAGGAGAAATGGTTTTACAGCAAAAAGGAAAAATAAAATTGACATCTTCCGCAAAATTATTTGACTTACCCCAGGATAATGCTTTAGAACTGGATAATAGTGGTCAAGTGCAATATAGATTTTTTCAAGTAATCTCAGCAAAGCATCAACTTCATCCCCCAAGAGGTCAACCTGAAAGAGCGTCTTGTATTAGATCAGCAATATAATCAACAAATGTTGCCAATATAGTAATTACCCCGCCACACAGATAGCATTACATTACATTATAATGTGCGGTAAACATATATCATTATATCGCATTTATTTCAACAACTCCCTGCCACCCACAGTAAGGATTTATTAAAATCAATGTCCGCCATAAACGCATGATTTACAACCTACATTAATGGTACCAAAATGCTGGGGCATCTTGGTATGGAGCAAACAACTAGCATGATCATAATATGTTGTTTTCACCGTGCAGAACTAAAAACTATCTTATGCAATTACCTCAGACTCTGCCATTTGCAGATGAGTATTTCTCTCATCAAGTTTCTGTTTATATATCAGCTCTGAATTTCTAAGCACATTAGCCATCCCAGTAAGATCTTTCAAGTGAGAATTGGCATCTTCCAACCTGGCATTTTCAGATTTGTGACCATAAAAGAATTAATGATCAACATTGCACTTCAATGTATAATTGTATATTACAAGAAAAAAGTACATATATTGAGTTGGCTTTCATAGAGAAATTCCATTCCAAATGCTAAATAAAATCGAAAAGATATGACATGCCAAAATCAGCATAATTCAGGGATGCCCATGAAACTATCCTTTTAAATCATACTACTATACTAGCAATATACCGAAAGCCGTCTCCTCACTAATAGACATGTTCACATGGATCAGGCTGCAAGAAGCACATTTTTCCCATTACACCAATCTAATCACAAATATAAGGTTGTGTATCATACCTTGAACTGCTGCTTTTAATTGACCCTGATACTCTCCGTTCAAAATCAGCCAAGTGTTCCGAGAATCTGCTGGCAGCCATTTCCATTTCCCTTTTCATTGTCTGCTCCATAGCTTCACTCAATAATAACTTATCGTGCATTTCTTGGACAAGAGAATCTATTTTACTTCTCTCGCTGTTGGCTTCGGTTATCACTGCTTCTTTTCTAGCAAGCTCTTGATTGAGCTTATCCATTTTTGTTTTATATCCTTCAATCTGCTCCAGTGCTTCTCGATGTTGAGACCTACAGGATTCCATGTGATGAATGCTCTCAGTAACCAATGTCTGTAGCCCATTTGCATGTTCTCTTGAAGTAATAAGCTCTTGAGAAGCTAGCTCATATTTCTCTCTCTCTTCATACAATGAAACTGAAAAATCCATTGCTAACTTCGCTTCACGTTCTATTCCTATCCTCAACTCCTGCATCTCCTTTTTTAATCTCTCCTGCTCCTCAACCTGCAGCCTTAGTTCAATTTCCTTTTCAAGAAATTTTCTCTCTAAACAAGTTTTAATATCTTCATCAATAAAAACTTTACGGTACAAATTGTCCAGTTGCCGTCCTGCATCCCTGATAATCTCCGTGAATACCAATGCATTCAATCCTTGCATTATCAATGATTCAATATCTGAATCTTCAAGTCCATATCTGTTTGGAGTTTCAGCAGGAACAGCAGCTTCACTGGAAATGACATCATAAATTCCTCGAGTTAATAGGAATTCCATCTTGAAATCTTCAGAACAGCACCTGGACTGAGCAATCTGCTCCTTGAGAACAGACTTGCATATTTCTTCATTTAGTGAAGATTCGATACATGAATCTTCCACTGCAGCCTGAAGGCTTTCCACTTTCTTTAAAAGGTTTTGCTCAGCCAAAGAACATTGCAGGATTTCTGATGCAGCAGTTGAAACTTGTTCTTTGAGACACTTAACCTCATTTTCCTTGATATTCAGACAGTCCCTCAAACAATGATTTTCAGAGAGAACATTCTCTAGACTACACTTTATTTTGTCCACACTTTCAAGATTGATGGTTAATGCAGGATATTTTTCATTTGCTGAGAGGAAATCCTCCAACTTTGAAATTACTTCAGAAAACTTTTTCCTTAACGCATCAAATTCTTCATCTTTCATGTGCGTGAGGAAAGACCCCTTCAGTTTGAGGTATTCCCGTTTTACACGAAAATACTCGTCGGTCTTCTGGTGTAGATCTGACTCATGATCTCTCTTAATTTTAATAATAATATTATTAAAATAATCAACTAGTTCTTCCTTATTCATGTGTTTCAGCTGCTGAAAATCATAGTTTTCTCTGATATGGACACTTGATGCGTCCACTTTCCCATTTTCTCCACAAAGTGAGATTGGCTGGGACACATGATTGCCGAATGCCTTGTTGTGCAAATTGTCCAAATCATGAGAACCATGAGAAACTAATTCTGCTTCAGGCACCGAGAGTGACTTCTGAATTGCATCCAATTTGGTGCCTAAAGTAGCTATGTCATTGAACTTCTCAAGCCAATTCATGTTTTCTATTCCACAAAGTTGAAAATTTTGTACCAATAAGTTATCTTCAAACTCCTCCTGAGGACTCCTGCATATTGTTTGCGTCGCTACATCCTCAACTTCTGCTTGTTCAATGTCTTGCTTAGAGTTACAAAATGAGATATCAGAGTAAAGCAATATATCATCCACCTTTTTCCATACAGTATCTAGCGTTGTCTTTAGGGAGTGCAGCGCCTTATTAACATTAACCTGACTCTCCAGCTGCTTCTCCTGCAATATTCCACTCAATCCCACCAACTCAGAACCGGAACGAATCTTCTTGAGCGAATTAGATCCTGTAGCACACTCAATCTCCTTTTTAACCTTCTTGAACTGCTCTCTGGTTAAATTCCTTAATGAATTTAATTCCCCCCTCATCTTCTTATGTCTCTTGCAGACACCAGTTGAACAAGAAAATTTCCCATTATCGCATTCTTTCAGGGTCATCGGCAACACTAGATCCTCATATTTACCGGAATCCGCCTCACAAGACTGCAAAATCTCCTTCAAACTGGCCAATTCTAGCTCCTTGGCTGCAACTTTTTCTGCACAATCTTGCTCCACAGCAGTAACCATTCCCTTGATAACTGAATCACTAACCATCCGCGAAATCATTAACCGATCACTAACATCTTCCCAACATTCCTCCCAACCCTCCAAACCCTCCAACACTACCTCAGCTAAATCCCCCTTCACATTTTCGGAAACACTGGTTACTCCCGACCCGTTTTCAATATCCACTTGCTCCAACCCATTTTCACTACACACTGGTCCCAACCCATTTAGACACGAAACACCACCTCCATGCCCGTTTGAAGTTCCACCATTCACCAATACACATCCACCCTCCATAACACAAATAATCGCCTAAACAAAATTTCTAAATCAATACATATTCATCATTTCAGCTCAAACAAAAAGCTTCAAATTTAATCATAAACCCACCAATTCTAGCTCCTCCAAACTACGAATAAAACTAGTTCACGACACAAATGAAACTAGTTCACAATACCAAAAACCAGAACATAAAATAATTAAAAATAAAAAGAGGAAAATATGTAGGCTTACAATATAAAAAAGGAAAGCGGACGATAATGTTTCTCTTCTCTCTGCCCCGGTGTATTCGAGCAAAACAATACCAACTTCACAGCTTCAAAAAATCATATACTTTCATTTTTCCACTAAATTCGGGTTTCAGTTGCTAGGGTTTTGGTAAGTAGGGATGTGAGAGAAGAAGACTTGAAATTTGGGGGAAAACTATGAGCACCAAAAGGTTGGAAAGAGCGGGAGTGAAATACCATTAATAAATGAGACCTAATCAATACGTAATTTACGACAGTTGCCATCATTAAATTCGAATAATAACTTCTCGCGTCGAGGGGTAAATTCGGTAGGTGAAGAATATAGAATTTTATAGTTGCGTATATTAATTTTGTTGGTATTAGAAATGTGACAGTTGACTACACTTGTGAAAGCTCCAAATTTACTATGGAGGGCTTCAAATATTAGTATTTACAAAGGAGGCCGGAAGGTTAAAAAATTTCTAAAAATAATGGTCCCTTTTTTTTTTGGATCTATTTAAAAATATAAATTTGCTTTCCTTTTCTTGAGTTAAATAAATACTTATAATGAGTGAGTGTATGTAGTGATTTTTTTTATTTATAGAAATCTAATACTTTTATTGAAGTTTATTTTAAATTGAAAGCGTAAATTGTTAAATACTTTTCAAATCTACCCTATTAAAGTCGGGTATTCAGCAAGTGAATTGGCATTCATACGAGGAAAGGATAGTATGCAAATGTTCTATACTTTCATTAATGAGAATTAAAATGTGGAATCTAAACTATCATATCTATTCTAACAAATTTTATACCATTATTAGGATTTATGTTAGATGGAGAAAATGGAAAATATTGCAACTTCTTTGGGAAAATAGAGTTAATTATAGAAATAGTCACAGAAAAATAAATACTAACCACCAATATAATAATTTATAAATTTTAATCATATTTTAATTTTTGGGACAAAAATACTATTTTAAATATCCTGTCGTATCCACCGCATATAGGTATGAATGATATGATTTTAATGATTCATATCATTCATACGTACCAAACATGATTCAAACTCAAAATGCTAAAAAAATGAAAAGATCGTTGATTAAATAAATTCCACTACCACCAATAACACCATCAAAATTTATTTCACAATCAAAATCGAAACCGCATCAATAATCAATATACCACTAACAACAACAAATTATCAAAATGAAAAATCAAAATACACCAACAAAGAAATTAAAACAAATATTCCCTCCGTCCCACTAAAGTGATCACGTTTTACCAAATATGTGAGAGTTTTTTGGTCAAACGTGACCACTTTTAATAGGACAGAAGGAGTAATATTTAGATATTGTGTATGAATGATATGATTTTAGTAATTCATACAATTCATACGTGATTTGTATGAATATGTTGAGATATGAAGGTGGATACACGATGCATATACTGGTGCTGTAC
>JAPKLX010000050.1:1994854-2196810 GCA_026898415.1 Leonotis leonurus
ATCGCCTTTTCCAACCGCCCCTTTTTCAAAATCCCGCCTCTTCGCCTTCCCCAATAGGAAAGTGACGCGTGTCACACGCGACCTCCTGCAACAGCTGTCTTCCACCACCACGATTGCTACCTCGGCTTCGTCGAAAACTTCACCTCGACTTCGGCAACAACAAGGTCTTCACCTCGACTTCGGCAACAACAAGGTCTTCACCTCGACTTCGGCAACGACAAGATCTCCACTTCGGTGCCGATCTACCTTTTGAGGGGGGGATGTGATAGGATATGGCCCATCAATAAGGCCCAAATAGAAGCCCATTAGCTGACCAGCCCAAGAGCAGCTCGGCCCAGTAGCACTTCGGCCCATGAGAGCAGCTCGGCCCAATAGCTCGGCCCATAAGCCCAGTTACTTCGGCCCACTTGGTGTAACCGCCTCTAAATTATCTATAAATAGTCTCTCAAAGCTAGATTATTGGGACTCGATAATTTTTACTCTCAACTCATAATACAAAGGCTCTCCTCTCCCCGTGGACGTAGATCTCATTAAAGGTCGAACCACGTAAATCCCGTGTTATTACTTTCTACTCATCGTACAACTCACTTCGAAAATTTAAGATCGATCAAGTAGAGTCGATCGGTTGAGTCGGGGCGAGTCGTCTTGGGCTTGAGGTTGCCGAAGTCGATTGCTGAGGAGGGAGAGATGGCGACGAGTGCGGCGGCTCCGGATTGTTGGACTTCCAGTCGGGTGTTGCTCCGGACGGCGTTGGCGGCGGCTTCAGTTACTCCATGTTCGGCCAAGGGTAGATGGAGTAGAGGTCGACGGCGGGGGTCTCCAAAGGCTGAGGCGAGAGACGACAAAGGTACGACCTTGGGCTGTTGCTCAGTCGGTCGAGAAGGGCAGAAGTGCACGGGGGAAACGGTGTCATCGTGAAGTTGGTGGCGGCGATTTACGCCGGTAGTTATAGAAAGAAACTAAAGAAGAGAAATTTGAGGGACGTGTGCCTACACTCTGCGTTGAAGAGAGAAGTTGGGAGAGAGAATGTATTTGAGGTAATGCTTAAGAAGGGGAAATGAGGTTTGGATTCTATTTAATTGGAAATGGGTGATGTTGGTGTGCTGCGCAGACATAGAGAAGGGATGGAGAGATAGTATAAGCGGAAGAAAAAGGAGATATAAGTGTTTAATATTGGGCTTCTAAATATCTAGTGACAAATAATGAGAGTTTTACTAATAAAAAGAATATATTGAGCTATACTTATTTATTTAAGAAGGGAAATCTAGAGGAGAAGAGATAGTCATAAATAAGTAAAATATGACTCGGTTTAATGGATATTACCTAACGATACACATACCTTTACGTATCTAAGAAATTTCATTATGAGCTCGTACTATGAATATGAGATCCTAAGTTACAAATTTCTAGAGAAGAGTTTGATCTATAAGTTTCTCTAGATTCTTATGTTTTCTAAACGAATATCATTACGATGAAGGTCAATCAAATAATATAGATTGCTATGTAAAGAGAGAACGAGAACGAGATAAGTGATTGCGCTTCAACCAGGTGGGCAATATGATTATATTTTCAAATGAGTTTTATATGTCTGAAGTTAGAGTTGTTGAGCTCCATTTTCGAGAAATTTATGTTTGAAGCTATTGAGTTATGTTTTGAAATGATTGCAAGTCAATTATGACTGTGTCATGCATAAATTGTTTTTTGAATGAGTTCGATGTATGACTCCTATCTGTGTTGGCTTGCCAACGAGAAAAATTGATCGGATCTTGAGTTGGTTGAAGTTCACCTTCCAAGATTAGTGTACACGTGAAGTCGGTGTACTGTGAATCGTATGAGCTGATACTTTGTGAACTGTGAGCCTTTATGTGATCAGTCCCGATGAAGAAGTTAAGCGTTTGTGGAAGTTGATCACTTTCTCCGGCGTGAAACAGATATGGATGACATGAATGAAATAGCGGTGTTTTCCGCGAGTAAGGTTTGTTTGGTGTGTTTTTTTCGTGTTTTACATGACCTTTCGAGTCTCATTTCATAGCTTTAGGTTCATTTTATATATTTTTAGGTTCGCATTTACCCCCGATTATCGTACTTGCATGTAGGTTGTTTGGTGTGGAAATTGGCGCAAAATTGAGTTATAAAAATGAATCTTGGATAGCATAGGATTAAAGTTAATCTTGATAGGAGTCCGAAACCGCAAACAAATCCAAAATCGAAGTTCAAACGAGGGAGAACGAGCCGAAACAAAATCGCTGCGCTCGAGGCCCAGCACCAGGGGTCCAGCGGCCGCAGGACCCCAGCGCCGGCTGGACCTGTGACTCGGCTGGGACAGAAACGCGAGCTCAGCGCCCGCTGGACCCTCCGCGGGCGCTGAGCGTGATTTTTAGACGCGTTTTATGCTATTTAAAGCCCGTTTTTGGGCGTATTTTAAAACCTCAACTCATATTTTCTCTCATTCAAACCCTAGAACACTTAGATTATTTAATTTTCATTGTAATTTCGCCTTGGGACGAAGGATTGAGGGTGAGTTCGACGCTTAATCCAAGATTCTATCTTAGTAAGTTTTATTTAATTCTTATCTTTGATTGTTTTTATGGATTGAATTGTCATTCTCTACCTAGGGTTTATAATTTCTTTAATTATTTATTGATTGTTCTTGATTCATGCATCATGATTTAACTTGTGCTTATTTAATTGAGACGATTGGCCACCGTTTTTGATTAATTGTTTGTTGGTTGAGATCGAGAGATAACTACAACATAGAACTTGGTTAAATCATTAATAATTCCAAATCGAAAACGTAGGAACTAGGAATTATATTCGTTATTGATTTGTGATTTTCCTATTGTGTAATTCGAATACGTAAGTTAGAATTGTGGCTTAATTATTGAATACGAAAGTTAGTAATTAAGCAACTATAGGAAATCATTTATTAATTACGAATCATTGTGCTTAATCGATAAATTTTTCTTAAGATAATCTAATACGTGAGTTGTGGTTACTGTCTAATTAAAAATACGTAAGTAATTAATTAGACTAATGATTAAGAAGCCTTTTATGAACGAACAATAGCATGAATTTAGGAGTATGATTTAATTGATTTTAGATTTTCTTAACTCTTAGGCCCTTAAATCTAGAATCCCACATTTTTATTATTTTGTTTATTTATTTATTTCTTATTTTCTCATACTTATTATTGATTAGAGTGTTTAGAATTTTCATTTATTTGTTTTTTAATAACACTTAGGATTAAATCGTACTGTTAAGCTTTCCATCGAGATTTGACCGGGGTTAACTTACCACGTGCAATTGACTTCGTATATTTGCGAGAACCTAGAGTGTACACATTTTATGTCAAACAAATTTGGCGCCGTTGCCGGGGAAAGATTTAGGCGTTTTTTGCTTTTGAGTGTTATTTATGTTCGTTATTTTCTATTTTCATGTTCAGTGTTTTCAGTGTCGTTTCATTCATTCGTGATTGTTTCTTTATTTCATTTTTTCTTTATTCTTTTCTTTTTAGCAGATATTATGCTTTGATTTTTGTTGTTTATTTTTGTTAAGGTATTCGACTTCAGGTGCTCGTGCAGTTGAATAGGAAGGATAAATTTCCTTGTCAGCCCAAGTGACTTTGAGGAGAAATATTTTTGTTGAGCTCGAGACATTAAATGAGCAGTTTTTGTTTTATTCCAGTTTTTTATTTATTTCCTGTTTCTTTTTGCTTTTCCTTTCCTTTTTGAATAAATAAATAACATATTTTCTTGTCTTAAATTGCAGGTGTGTGCGGAGTCCGACTTCTTCATTCTTCACCAACCGACTACTGGCAGCATCTGGGATCTGACGTATTGAGTCTACCTTTTCATTTCTCGTCTTCATCAGGGAAGTCTTCTCTACCTTTACTTTAGCTTGCTACGAGAGCGTAGTAACACTTAAGTGTGGGGGAATGAACTTGCTTGTGTCTTTTTATTTTGTTTATGTTTCTCTGTTTTGATTGTTTGTTTGTTCTCGTGCTTGTTTGATTGCATGCATATTTGATGATAGTCGTTTATTAGCATGTTAAGCATTGGTATGTGGTATGAATAGTGGTAGGACTTAGATTGATTCAACTTTTGATTAGGCTATGTTGTTTAATTAGGCTTGTTTAGTGGGGCATGTTGCTTAGCTAGATAACTCGTGCTCAATCATGATTTGTATTATGAGTGATACTCCCTTGTCATTTACGTGTCTTATTCCCTTATTGTCTAAAAAAACTCTAGAGAAGAAATTCTCGAAAAAAGAAAAAAAAAGAATAAAAATGCTAGAAGGGAGTAATGAGTTGTCGAGTTAAGTTCGTGGGTGGGTTCTACTCCTCTTATCTTTGATAATGAGTATGAGAAACCACATTGGGGTATTCGATGAGATCCATTGAAGTTTATACTCAATGATCAATGCCCTTAAAACGTTCTTACTCGCCTTCTTAACAAAAAATAAAAAGAAAAGAAAGGAGATATTAAGGGAATTTGACTTGTTGAGTGCTAGGGAGATGTGAGATGTGTGTATATCGTGATTGTGTACTTGTTAGATGGTTTAGTTAACGGGCAACACTACGAACTTAATTGAGTGACTATATTTGATTTAGAGTTGGTCTAGTTTAAGTCCTCGTATTGAAAGTATGAACGGTTGTTGAGGCTTGCATGTTGATTTTCTACTCGACTCGAATGTGTTTGTGATTGGATTTTTTCTTGAGCACAAGCAAATGGTTAAGTGTGGGGGGTTTGTTTGGTGTGTTTTTTTCGTGTTTTTACACGACCTTACGAGTCTCATTTCATAGCTTTAGGTTCATTTTATATATTTTTAGGTTCGTATTTGCACTTGGTTATCGTAATTGCATGTAGGTTGTTTGGTGTGGAAATTGGCGCAAAATTGAGTTACAAAGATGAATTTTGGATAGCACAGGATTAAAGTTCATCTCGATAGGAGTCCGTAGCCGCAAATTGATCTAAAATCGAAGTTCAAACGAGGGATAATGAGCCGAAACAAAATCGCTGCGCACAAGTTCATGATTTAACTTGTGCTTATTTAATTGAGACGATTGGCCACCGTTTTTGATTAATTGTTTGTTGGTTGAGATCGAGAGATAACTACAACATAGAACTTTGTTAAATCATTAATAATTCCAAATCGGAGACGTAGGAATTATATTCGTTATTGATTTGTGATTTTCCCATTGTGTAATTCGAATACATAAGTTAGAATTGCGGCTTAATTATTGAATACGAAATTTAGTAATTAAGCAACTATAGGAAATCATTTATTAATTACGAATCATTATTCCTAATTGATAAATTTTTCTTAGGGCAATCTAATATGTGAGTTGTGGTTACTGTCTAATTAAAAATACGTAAGTGGAGTAATTAATTAGACTAACTATTAAGAAGCCTTTTATGAACGAACAATAACATGAATTTAGGAGCATGATTTAATTGATTTTAGATTTTCTTAACTCTTAGGCCCTTCAATTTGGAATCCCACCTTTCTATTATTTTGTTTATTTATTTATTTCTTATTTTCTCATGCTTATTATTGATTAGAGTGTTTAGAATTTCTATTTATTTGTTTTTTAATAACACTTAGGATAAGATCGCCCTGTTAAGCTTTCCATCGAGATTCGACCGGGGTTAACTTGCCACGTGCAATTGACTTCGTATATTTGCGAGAACCTATAGTGTACACATTTTAGGTCAAACAAGGTTAATGAAAATGTTTTGTGATTATTTGAGTATTTTAAAGTCTCATATGATTTACTATGATGAGAGTGCATGACTATATTTTTAATGTTTTTATAGGCTTAAACCATCGAGTGCTTTTTGGTACTCAACCCTGCATGTATTTGTAAATGTGCTGGTTGTGAGCTGACATTACGACGAAGTGTTGAGCGATAGTTGTTGTTAACTGTGATGTTCGTTGTTATGGTCTAGAGATAGATATCTTCATATATTTGTCTTAGCTATTGTTTTCCGCTGCAACACTTTGAGGTTTTGTTATACTTTGTTTGTTGAGAGATACTTCGTCTATTCTTCTTGAAGTACACTATGAGTTTGTAACCTATTTGAACCTTCTAAATATATCCTTAAAGATATTGTATTAATATTAGTAGATTCTTTGATCATTGACCAGGTTGTTCATTTCGTGTGTTCTGTGGTTTTTTTTTTCCTTTCTTTTCCGCTTCTTAATTCCAACCCCGAGTCACACCCTGTCTTATGCCGTCCTTCGGGATCCGGCTGTGACACATATTGAATACCTCGGGATTTTTAAAGACTTTTAAAATTTTGAATTGAATACCGTTGAATTTTAAAAGTTCAAAAAAATTCTAGAGACTCCATAACCAATACAGCCCATTATTGTAATCTAATGTCTTTTAAATTCTAGTATTCATACAAATCAAAATGAATATTTGATTATATCCTTATTAAATCAAATTGAAGTTTTGTTAGTTTTTAAATTCGAATCCCTTGAAAAGTATATATGTGGTGAACATATAATTTAGTCGCTCACATTAAGAGGAAAATGAATTAAAAATCAAGAAATAGTATATGATGAAGAATACGAACGTGTTAGTGCAGACGACGTTCTCTTTGCTACACCGCTAAGAGAATAACGCCTGATATGATCATAATAAGATGTCGGAATTGCGACGGCTGCTCTGCGTTACAAGTGAAGTACACTGAATTATTTCAATTAAAACATTATGTCATAAATTAATAGATATAGCTCAAGAACTTATAAATTTAATTTAACAACTAAAATTTACCATAACAATTGGTTTGATAGTAATTCATCACAATTGTTGCACACAAAGTGGGAAAATATGCACAGTTCATACACATATATGTTTGTTATAAATATAAATGAATTAATAAGATACTCCCTCTGTCCATGAAACATCTACCTAGTTTGACTCGGTGCAAGTTTTAATGTAGTGTTTTTGACTTTAATGATGATGTATAGTGATTGGAATTAGGGTCTCACTTGATATATTGTTTTAAATTGTGTTGTGTGCAGTTAGTGGATTTTGGGTCTCACTTGATATATTGTTTTAAATTATGTTGTGTGTAGAGAGTGTGGTGGGTGCACCTACTATAAATGAAAAAATTTAAGGTAGGAAGAAGTTTTGTGGACGGACGAAAATGGTAAAATAGGAAGAAGTTTCGTGGACAGAGGGAGTATATTATTAATATTATAACATGATTCATTACAAAACATGGGACTATGATTAATCTCCTTTTGTAGTGTTTATTTTGAGTGATAAGTTAAATTAATAAAACATAGAATCGATTATTTGAATGATAAAATTATTAAATTAGTTCAAAATCAAGTACTTCATTATTTAACCATCAAAGTAAATATTAGATTAGTTTGAATTAATTTTATCTATCCATCTTATTATGCAAAGTAAACGCTACCTAAGTATATGTGTCATAAAGAGAATAGTGAATTAATTTTAATGCATGATTATATGCTAGTACTGTTTTAGGGCAATGTTTTAAAAATCGAACCAGTTATCAAACTAGTCTCATAAAATCAAAAAAATTGTAATAATAATTTAAATAATTAAATAAATTATATATAAAAGTCAAATCAAATTTTAATAAATTTATATATTTCATGAACTATAATAGTTGTTAATGATTTCATAAATTTATATAAAAAATATAAATGTACCTGAAAATAATGATTTCATAAATTTATGTAAAAAATAATGTATATCAAATAATAATTATGAATTTATATTATCTTCATCTAAAAAAAATTATGAAGAGGTTGTGCTACCAAGCTCTCCGGACGGTGAAGAGGTGTGCTTGATAAAAAGTGAGAGAGACGCACTAATGGAGAGAGTGAGGGAGGGAAGAAGGTGGTGTTATTTTGGGTAAGTGAGTGATTTGTAAACACTATTTGAGGATGATAAATCCTAACCCACCAACTTGGAGGGTTTCATATCATGGACAGAACAATGAAAATAGCACTTAAAATGGGCTAATAAGTTCAAAAAGTAAGCTACCAAACACTTGTTTTACTTAGTTAAATCATCTCAACCTTACGAAATTGGCCTACCAAACGGGTCCTTATGTTTGGACATAACATTTCAAAAGACAAATCAATTACTAAGGATATAAATGTAAATTACATATTCTCCTTCATATGTGTAAAGAATAAAATATATCACTTATTAAAAAATGGAGGGAGTACTTCATTTTTAATTCGGTTTGTTTTAATAAATTGCTCAAGCCAATATTTTTTTTAAGTGTTTGTAACCAAGATTACAATTAACTATCAACCAATTAAAATGTTCTTGATGATTCAATATTGTTAGAATATCTCCCTATCTAGCTCATAATTAAACACACTATGTAATGTCACTACAAGCAAGTAATTAACAAAACATAATAAAGATTATTTTTAATTGATAATTAGAAATTTGAATCATCACTTTCTATCATCAATAATTATATAAACTGTGACTGCATGCAATATTGTTATTTCACATGAATGCAACACATGTAAATCATTCACAAATAGTTTAATTTTAAATAAAGACAAACACTTTAAAAACAATCTTATCTATAGAGTATAAAAAATAACAAACTCCACATGATTTTAAACTGCAAAAAAAAGTTATTACTTCCCTTATTTATATGTATATGTATATATATATATATATGTATGTGTGTAGTTCATATTTTATAAACTGCAAATCATATATTTATATGTGTGTGTATATATATATATGTGTGTAGTTCATAAACAAATCATATAATCCACAAAATCAATCCATCATCGTCATCTGCTGTGTTCCATAGCCTCATCTTTTATTAAGAAAAGACAAAGAAAATCAAAATTTGTACTTTGAAGATTAGATTAGGATCATTTAATCTAAATTCTAATATATATATATATATATATATATATATTTCATTTTAAATTTATGAATATTATATTTTACTTAGCATATTATGTGTTTTCAACTTTTTATTATGAATTAAAAAATAAAATTATAAATAACGTATGTTTATATAATTTGTACTATAAAATATGATGCAAAAATATAAAAATAAGCATTATAATTCGATCTGCCTAGACTCCCACCTAGCCGCCTAGGCGCTAGTCCCCCTCCACCACCTGATTGGCCCTGACTTGCACCTAGCGACTTTTAGAACATTGATTTTTATTGAAATCTACTTAGAATAGAAAATCGGATTGTGCCATAAAGAGAATTCAACTACTAATTTTATTTTATTACAAATTTTGCAAAATATTTATGAAAATGTTATCATATTTTCCACTTTTTCTATATAGATATAAGAGATTATGATGAATTTATTGCAGGAAAAGGAAAAGAAAATCACTAATTGAGTTGACTAATGAGATCATGCATTTTGTTGATTTTTATGTTAATTTATAATGCATTAATTAATCCTAATTATATGAAAAACTTGAGGAGGATATTGATTGGTTCGGTTCAAATTTTCTAATTGATGTTTTAATCACTACTATCTTAAAATTTGCATGGTTTTTTTTATGTCTAAAGATTATTCATACAAAGTTGTGTACCAAATTTTACGTATGTGTGTCAAATATTAGGCAATGGAAGAATGCATACTTTCGACACTCTTAAAAGTCATTTGATCGAACCCACATTATAATGAACGTACGACTTTGTGGAGCCAACAACAAACGACTAGATACTATGTAATGGACAACATACAACCAATGCGACTAACATCAAACAAAGATATTTCCATAAATAAATGAATAAATAAAAATAATTATTTGACAATTTAGACCTAACATGCGCTTAACACAATTTTTTTTGAATTTCATCATTGAAATCAATTAATATATCGGTATTTTTATTTTGAATATGGACAAAAGTTCATTAATAAATACTAAAAAATACACGTAAAGATGATATATCTTGACGAATAGTTAGAAAATAATCCCATGTGAAAAAAGTGTTTCCAAAAGTTATAAACAACGAGGAAAGTTATTTTCTCTTCCAACAAATTGAAAAAGAAAAATTCTCTGCGCTAAATTTGAAGCTTTTCCGTACATTTTACTATCTTTTTTGCTCTATAAATCCAATGCATAAACTAACCCAACACACAAACATCTCTTCTTCTTCTTCATCTTGTTGTTCTTTTTCTTCATCTTCTTCTTCTCAATTATTTAGGTTAAGCGAAATGAAGAACAAAATTTTTTGGGACGAGGAATATCGGTATGAAAGGTTGAATGATGTCCTCTTTGCTCAACCTATAAGAACATATCGCCCTCCACTGCCACTAGAACCTCCAGCTGCGCCGGTGCAACCCCGCCATGTTCGTTCCCCTCTTTTCTCTCTCCATACATATCTACATATATATCTATACACACACACACACATCTCATTTTCATTACTTATTTGTATCTTATATCATCAAATGGTAATTTAGTTTTTCATATAAACCTTCTTTCCTCACCATGCATGATTTTGTGTTTTCTATAGATAAGTTTAGGTTGACATAGACCGAAACAAAGAGTTGTACTTTCCTATAATATATATGTGAATGTGTCACATTTTTGAACCTATATATTTATTTTTAGAAAATTATATTTGATATTTTATTATTTTATCATTTTTTTTGTTGGTAGCAGGAATACAGTGGACATAGGAGAATAAATTTGACCGCGTGTCAACTCTTCCATTGTGAAGATATAAACAATTATGTTTTATTAATTATTGACAATTAATATATATATTAATATCAATAATTCGAGTATAATTACCTAATCAATTTATAAACCCTAACTACTAATAGATATGTTTTGTAAAAATTGTGTTTTCGTGAGTAATGTTTTGTATATATGATTATAGGCCGGGACTCTGAACATAACATTTTATGTTCTAACACCATATGAGAAAGACGGGAAGAAAAAGATTGAGGCCAAGGAGTCAAAAGATAATCAGAGTCATTGTTGGGGAACTTTTAATATAGAGAAAATTTCTTAATAAATACTAAAAACAAATACAAGTAAAGATGAAAGATTTTGATGAATAGTTACAAATAATCCCTCATGAAAAAGTGTGTTTGCATAAGTTATAAACAACAAGGAAAGTTATTTTTTCTTCCAACAAATTGAAAAAGAAAGATTCTCAGCCTTAAATTTGAAGTTTTTCTACACATTTCACTCTCTTTTCTGCTCAATAGATCCAATGCAGAAACTAACTCTACACACAAACATCTCTTCTTCATCTTCTTTATCTTCTTTTTCATATTCATATTCTTCTTCTCGATTAGACTATAGAGAAATGGGGAACGAAATTTTTGGGACGAGGAATATCAGTGTGAGAGGTTGAATGATGTTCTATTTGCTCAACCTATAAGATCATATCACCCTCCACTGCCGCCAGAACCTCTAGCTGCGCCGGTGCAACCCCGCCATGTTTGTTCCCTTCTCTTTCTCTCTCCCCACCTATCTACATATATATATTTTTTTCATTACTTATTTGTATCGTATATCAGCAAATGGTCAATTTTTTTTTTCAAATAAACCTTCTTTCCTCACCATGATTTTGTGTTTTAAGTTGATAAGTTTAGGTTGACATACATTGAAAAAAAGAGTTGTACTTCCCTATAATATATATATGTGTCACACTGATATTCTTCATCCCAATCAATTTTGTTCACCATTTTCCTACATGCTAATCGAGAAGATGAATATGAAGATGAACATGAAGATGAAAAAGATGTAGAAGAGATGTTTGTGTGCAGAGTTAGTTTCTGCATTGGATTTATAGAGGAAAAAAGAGAGTGAAATGTGCATAAAAGCTTTAAATTTATCGGTGAGAATCTTTCTTTTTCAATTTGTTAGAACAAAAAATAACTTTCCTTGTTGTTTATAACTTCTGCATATGTTCTTATTGCATGAGGGTTAAACAACGGTAAGATATTGTATTAATTTCTTTACAGTATGGCTAGGATTTTGTGATTTTCTAAATTTATATATTTATTTTAGAAAATTAAATTTATATTTTATTATTTTATTCACATTTTTTTGTTGGTTTCCGGAATACGGTGGACGTAGAAGAAGAAATCTGACCGCATCTATTGTTTTGGAGACGAAGATATTCCATTGTCAACTTTTCCATTGTAAAGAGATAAACGAATATGTTTTATTGGCTACTAAGGTACAATCAATCTATTCTTGATATTAATTTAATTATATATAGATTAATTGTCTCCAAAATAGTAGACGCAGTCAGATTTCTTCTCCTACGTCCACCGTATTCCTACAATCAACAAAAAGAAAGCGAATAAAATAATAAAATAAATTTTCTAAAAATGAATATATTAGTTCAAAAATGTGACACACGCACACACACACACACACACATATATATATATATATATTATAGGAACGTATAACTCTTTGTTTCAATCTAAGTCAACCTAAACTTATATATATAAAACACAAAATCAAGCATGGTGAGAAAAGAAGGTTTATATGAAAAAATAATTTACCATTTTATGATATAAGATACGAATAAGTAATGAAAAAGAGATGTGTGTGTGTGTGTGTGTGTATGTATATGCAGATAAGTAGGGAGAGAGAGAGAGAGAATGAAACGAACATGCGGGGTTGCAACGACACATCTGGAGGTTCTGGCGGCAGCAGAGGGCAATAAGATCTTATAGGTTGATAAAAGAGGACATCATTCAACCTTTCATACTGATATTCTTCGTCCCAAACAATTTTGTTCTCCATTTTCCTACATGGTAATCGAGAAGATGAATATGAAGATGAACATGAAGATGAAAAAGATGTAGAAGAGATGTTTGTGTGCAGAGTTAGTTTCTGCATTGGATTTATAGAGGAAAAAAAGAGAGTGAAATGTGCAGAAAAACTTAAAAATTTATCGGTGAGAATCTTTCTTTTTCAATTTGTTAGAACAAAAAATAACTTTCCTCGTTGTTTATAACTTCTGCAAACGTTCTTTTTGCATGAGGGTTAAACAACGGTAAGATACTGTAATAATTTCTTTACAGTATGGCTAGGATTTTGTGATTTTTCTAATCATGAATTTTGATTTCTTTCTCAATATATATAGTCATTAAAGCTTATACTCCCTAACCATTTTGTAAGAAATTAATTAATGTAATTTTGTACTTTGCTCCAAATCCTTTAGTGAGTCATATCAATTTTGGTAGAATGGAAAAACAAATTATATAACCGAAACAAAATCAATTTTATTAATAATCAATTTTAATAAAAGAAAATAATGTATAAAGATCAAATAATAATTTTGAACATGTCATATCTTCGTTTTTAAAAATTTGTAAAAAAATATGTAATAATAATTTAAATAATTTGTTTGTATAAAATAGAAAATTGTATATATACCTTTAATTATTTTAATATAATAATGATATATTGAATTTAATAGTTGAACTATAATGAACACATATGTTGGCTAGCATAGATGTTTATAATATTAGCTTATTTTAATTGTTGCCAATGTTTCAATCCATATTACTAACATTTTTAATAAATGTTTTAAAATATAGTTATCGGTTCACTTGGGGTCATTAATTATATCCATATTTGACACAACCATATTAATTTACTGACTGATTCGCGGTTGAACCGGTCCGTCCAATCCAATTTTAAAAACATTGTTTTGAGGTATAATTCATTGATTAATTACAAAATTTGTAAAGAAATAATAGTACAATATATTTACGAAAAGTGTCATATTTTTTCCACTTTTTCTATATATATATAGATATTATGATGAATTTACAACATAATAAAAAGAGGTCACAACGTTGAGTAAAGAGATTAATTATGCATTCTATTGTTAGACCTAAAATGTGTACACTCTAGGTTCTCGCAAATATACGAGGTTAATTGTACATGGCAAGTTAACCCCAATCGAATCTTGATGAAAAGCTTAACATGGCGATTTAATTCTAAGTGTTATTAAAATAAATGAAAAATTCTAAACACTCTAAACCAATAATAAGCAGGAGAATAAGAAATAAAATAAATAGACAAAATAATGAAAATATGGGATTTCAGATTTAAGGATCTAAGAGTTAAGAAAATCTAAAATCATTTAAATCATTCTCCTAAACTCATGTTATTGTTCATTCATTAAGGGTTTCTTAATAGTTAGTCTAATTAATTACATACGTATTCTTAATTAGACAGTAATCACAACTCACGTATTAGATTACCCTAAGAAAAATTTCTTAATCAAGAACAATGATTCGTAATTAATAAATCAATTCCTAGAGTTGCTTAATCATCTAACTATATACGTATTCGATAATTAAGCGGTAATTCTAACTCACGTATTTGAATTACACAATAGGAAAATCACAATTAACAACGAATATAATTCCTACGTTTCTGATTTGGAATTATTGATGATTAAACCCTAGGTCAAATTCTAAATTTATTTCTCAATCACATCTATAATACAAAGGTAATTAAATGGTAATCAAGCATTCAATCGATTACGCACAAGTTTAATCAATAAAGCATGAATCAAGAACAATCAATAATTAATCAAGAAATCCATAAAACTAGGTAGAGAAAAACAAATCAATCCATTCAATATTCAAAAATAAGAGACACTTACTAAGAATAAATTTTGGATTGAGCGTTAATCTCACCCTCAATCCTTCGTCCCGATACGAAATTACAATGAAAATTAAATAATCTAAGTGTTCTAAGGTTTGAAAGAGAGAAAATATGAAAGAGGGGTTGAAAATACGCCCAAAATGAGGTTTAAATAGCATAAAACACGTCCAAAAAATCACGTCTAGCGCCCGCGGAGAGTCCAGCGGGCGCTGGGGTCAAGAATCTGCCTTGGCAGAATAGCAGGTCCAGCCGGCGCTAGGGTCCAATGGCCCTCGTGCGTAGCCATTTTATTTTGGCTTGTTCTACCTCATTTGAACTCCAATATTGGATCCGTTTGCGGCTACGGACTCCTATCGAGATGAACTTTAATCCTATACTATCCAATCTTCATCGTTATAACTCAATTTTGTGCCAATTTTCACACTAAACAACCTACATGCAATTACGGAATTCCGGCATAAAAACAAACCAAAATACAAAATAAAATAAACCTAAAACTATGAAACGAGACTCGAAATGTCGTGTAAAACACGACTAAAAAAGTACCAAACTTTCATATTCTGTTCATTTGAATGCATGAAATCTTAATCAATTCGGTTAACAAAACTTTGTTTTAATAAATTGCTCGAGCCAGTATTTATTATGTTTTAAGTTGTTATAACCAAGCTTACCATTAATAAACTAATTAAGTTGTAGATGATTAATTCATTGTTAGAATTTATCCATATCTATGCAATGACATTACAAACTATGTATTATACAACTGTAAGTAATTAACAAACATATATAATAAAGAGTATTAATTATTTTTAATTGTTAATTAGAAATTTGAATCATCACTTGCTATATATCATCAAGAATGACATAAAATGTGACTAACAATATTGCTATTTCACTTGAATGCAAACACGTGTAAATCATTCACAAATAACTTAATTTGAAATAAAGACAAACACTTTAGAAACAATCCTATCTATAGAACAGACAAAATAACAAACTCCACATGATTTTAAGATGTAAAAAAAAGTTATTACTTTCCTTATTTGTATATATGTGTGTGTGTGTGTAGTTCATATTTTAAGATAATGTATATATGTAAAGCGAGACATGAGAAAAATAAATAGTTAAATATAATCTACATTGGAAAATTTTATTATGAAATAATTTTAAATGGGAAATCTTCTTTAATTTGATTAGATTTCATTTTTATTGTGTTTTTATTGAAATTTACTTGAAATAGAAAATTGGATTGTGTCATAAAGAGAATTCACCTAATAATTTTATTGTATTACAAAGTTTGTAAAATATTATTTATGAAAATGTTATCATCTTTTCCACTTTTTCTATACAGATATAAGAGATTATGACGAATTTATTGCAGGAAAAAGAAAAGGAAAAGGAAATCACTATTTGAGTTGACTAATGAGATCATGCATTTTGTTGATTTATGCTAATTTTTAATGCATGAATTAATCATAATGTGAAAAAAATGTTATGAAAACATTGAGGAGATTATTGATTGGTTGGGTTCAAATTTTTTAATTGATTCACTTCTCTGTTAATCACTAGTTGAAGTTGTTACCTTAAAATTTTCATGGTTTTTTATTTATATTTTTATAAAGTTGTATATCAAATTTATGCAGTGGATTATAAACGACAAAGTATGATGATATTTTTAAAAGATTTTGTAACGAATATTACGCAACGGAAGTATGCATGCTTTCGATACTCTTAAATAACATTCGAATCACGTGATAACAGACGTACGACTTTATGGAGACATGTGTTTCTAATAGATAGTTGTTCGGACCTAGTAATTGTGATTGCCTTTGTGAGTAGACACACCTTTTCCTGAAATCACGGGGATATTTTATCGAGTTCCATAAAGGGAGTTGTTCGCATCCTTAGGTACTATCAACCTACTCTTATGTCGGTTTCGAGTACATTAACGTACCATTTTGTTTTAACGGTTGTTCATAATTTTTCTAGGAGTATGGCGTTAAGTTACTTAAGCCCCGTAGCGTCTTGTTTTACGCAATGTACAACAAATGATCAAATAATATACAACGGACAACGATATAATATATCGATATATAAATAAGATTATATATTGAATTTACGCAACATACATATGTTTGCTTTTGGTACTCCAAATTCCGGTAAAAATAAATTTTGATCCAACCCAAAAGATAAGATATTAACTTATGTGATGGACAACATATGACAAATGCCACCGACAACAAACGACAAATATATTTCAATAAATAAATAAAAACAATTATTTTACCATAACCAAACTATTAATTTTGAATCATGATCTTGTAATAATCAAATGACAAATAAACCAAATATGTACTTAACTCAATAATGTTTTTTTGAATATCATCATTGGAATCAATTAATATGTATTTTAATTTTATTATGCAGAAAATTTCATAATAAATACTAAAAAAAAAACAAGTAAAGATGAAAGATTTTGATGAATAGTTACACATAATCCCTCATGAAATAGTGTGTTTGCATAAGTTATAAACAACAAGGAAAGTTATTTTTTCTTCTAACAAATTGAAAAAGAAAGATTCTCATCCCAAAGTTTGAAGCTTTTCTACACATTTCACTCTCTTTTTTACTCTATAAATCCAATGTAGAAACTAACTCTACACACAAACATCCCTTCTTCATCTTCTTTTTAATCTTCATATTCTTCTTCTCGATTAGGATATAGAGAAATGGAGAACGAAATTGTTTGGGATGAGGAATATCAGTGTGAGAGGTTGAATGATGTCCTATTTGCTCAACCTATAAGATCATATCACCCTCCGCCGCCGCCAGAACCTCCAGTTGCGCCGGTGCAAGCCCGCCATGTTTGTTTCCCTTCTCTTTTATCTCTCCCTACCTATCATACAATTATTTATTTTCATTACATATTTGTATCGTATATCATCAAATGGTCAAATTATTTTTTCAAATAAACATTATTTCCTCACCATGATTTTGTGTTTTATGTAGATAAGTTTATGTTGACATACAATGAAAAAAAGAGTTGTACTTTCCTATAATATATTTATATGTGTGTGTGTCACAATTTTGTTTTACTTATATATTTGTTTTTAAAAAATTAATTTTATATTTTATTATTTTATCCACTACTCTTTGTTGATTGCAGGAATGCGGTGGACGTAGGAGAAGAAATCTGTCCGCATCTATTATTTTGGAGACAAAGATGTTTCATTGCCAACTCTTCCATTGTGAAGAGATAAACAAATATGTTTTATTGACTATTAAGGTACAATTAATCTATATATAGATTAATGTCGAGAATATAGTGTAATTACCTAATCAATTTTAAACCCCTAACTATTAATAGATCTTTTCTGTAAAATTTGTGTTTTTACAAGTATTGTTTTTGTATATGTGATTATAGGCCGTGACTCTAAATAAAACATTTTATGTTCTAACACCGTATGAGAAAGACGGGAAGAAAAAAGTAGAGGCCAAAGAGACGCAACTTGGTCAAAAGATAATCACCCTCGTTGTTGGGGAACTTTATCCCCATAATTTAGGAACGAAGAGTAACCTTGGGATCGAGCATCGGTTGCAAGGTAAATGGATCGTGGAGCTTCGGGAGCGTGTCGAGTCCTTGAAGCTCGAAAGGGTAATTCTAGACATTCTATACACCTTTATACACTTGAGATGTGCTACTATATAATATTGTGTTTCTTAGTTCATTTAGTTAATTATCTATACAAATATTTTAATTTATTTAATGAAATTTTCTCTTTTTTTCAGTTTTATTCACACGAAAGAGTTGATAAAACTTTTCGATCCATGAATGAAGTGTCCACATTCATCTTATACAATTCGTTTTAAGACATGAAGAGTAAGTAACTTTTGATTGCTTTTGTTTTATTTTAATCCATTCTAATTATTAATATAAATTAGATTTATATAAATTAATACTCCCTCCGTCCACGAAAGTGTTTAACATATTTCCTTTTTAGGCCGTCCACCAAAGTGTTTAACACTTCAAACTTTCCATTTATAGTAACTATTCTATACACACAATCCAATTAAAAATTATAAATCATGTGGGACCCAATCTCCACTAACTCTACTTTTACACTCATTTCACACTCCACTCATTACACCTTTTACACTCCTTACGCACTCTACACAAAAGTCAACAATTTTTCTTAAAACGCGTGAAAGTCAAAGTGTTAAACACTTTTCAGGACGGAGGGAGTATTAATTTCTTTTTAATGCTTTTTTTTTTATTTCAGGGTGTGATCCGGGTCCAGTTATTTGATCAAATAGATATTAAAGGACCCATAGTTTTGCTTTCTTTTCTTTAAATATTTTTTGTATTTTTTCTTTATTTAATAATAAAATAATTTTGTTATCTCAATCCAAAGTTTTTTTCTTGTATGTTATTATATCAAAGTGAACAACAATATTATATAATATTATTCACCTTTGATATTTAGTAAATGTTGAAATGAAAAAAAAAAAACAAAAAATGAGGAAGACAAATTAATTTCACCACTAGAGAAGACATATTAGTAAATTGATTTTGTTTCAATTGCACAATTTATTTTCTCCTTCTACCAAAATTGATCTCACTCACCAAATTGATTTGGAGCGTAACCAATATATTTCAATAAATAAATTATTTTACCATAACCAAACTATTAATTTGAAACATAATAATGTAATAATCAAATGTAAATTAAACCTAATTACTTGCACTTAACTAAATTGATTCTGGAATTTCATCATCGGAATCAATTAATTTGTAATTTTATTTTTAATATGGAGATAAATTCATTAATAAATACTACAATAATACACGTAAAGATGAAATATTTTGATGAATAGTTACAAATAATCTCTCATGAAAAGTACATTTCCAAAAGTTATAAACAACGAATAAAGTTTTTTTTCCCAACAAATTGATCGAAAAAAAAAAGATTTCCAGCGCTAAATTTGAAGCTTTTCTGCACATTTCACTCTCCTTTTTTCTTTATAAATCCAATGCAAAAATTAACTCCACACACAAACATCTCTTCTTCTTCATCATCTTCTTCTCGGTTATTAGGATTAAGGGAAATGGAGAACAAAATTGTTTGGGATGAGGAATATCAGTGTGGAAGGTTGAATGATGTCCTCTTTGTTCAACCTATAAGATCATATTTCCCTCCACCGCCGCCAGAACTTTTAGTTGCGCGGGTGCAACCTCGCCATGTTCGTCCCCTCTATTTCTCTCACCCTACCTATCTATATATACATATATATAAACACACACAAATGTCTCTTTTTCATTATTTGTATCGTATATCAACAAAAGGTAAATTCCTTTTTCATATAAACCTTCTTTCCTCACCACGCATGATTTTGTGATTTCTGTAGATAAGTTTATGTTGACATAGACGGAAACAAGGAGTTGTAGTTTCCTATAATATATATATATGTGTGTGTGTGTGTGTGTGTCACAATTTTTTTACTTATATATTTATTTTTAGAAAATTAAATTTATATTTTATTATTTTATTCATATTCTTTTGATGGTTGCTGGAATACGGTGGACGTAGAAGAAGAAATCTGACCGCATCTATTGTTTTGGAGACGAAGATATTCCATTGTCAACTCTTCCATCGTGAAGAGATATACAAATATGTTTTATTGGCTATTGTGGAACAATTAATCTATAATATAGATTAAGGTTAAGAATAGATTTATTGTACCTTAGTAGCTAATAAAATATATTCGTTTATCTCTTTACAATGGAAAAGTTGACAAGGGAACATTTTTGTCTCCAAAATAATAGACGCAGTCAGATTTCTTCTCCTACGTCCACCGTATTCCTACAATCAACAAAAGGAAAGCGAATAAAATAATAAAATAAATTTTCTAAAAATGAATATATTAGTTCAAAAATGTGACACACTCACACACACACACACACATATATATATATTATAAGAACATATAACTCTTTGTTTCAATCTAAGTCAACCTAAACTTATATTTATAAAACACAAAATCATGCAAGGTGAGAAAAGAAGGTTTATATGAAAAAATAATTTACCATTTGTTGATATAAGATACGAATAAGTAATGAAAATGAGATGTGTGTGTGCTTATTTATATTTAGATAAGTAGGGAGTGTGAAAGAGAATGAAACGAGCATGCGGGGTTGCAACGACACATCTGGAGGTTCTGGCGGCAGCGGAGGGCAATAAGATCTTCTAGGTTGAGCAAAGAGGACATCATTATACCTTTCACACTAATATTCTTCGTCCCAAACAATTTATTCTCCATTTTCAATATGCTAATCGAGAAGATGAACATGAAGATGAAGATGAAAAAGATGTAGAAGAGATGTTTGTGTGCAGAGTTAGTTTTTGCATTGGATTTATAGAGGAAAATAAGAGAGTGTGAAATGTGCAGAAAAACTTTAAATTTAGCAGTGAGAATCTTTCTTTTTCAATTTGTTAGAACAAAAAATAACTTTCCTCGCTTTTTATAACTTATGCAAACATTCTTTTTTCATAAGGGTTAAACAATGGTAAGATATTGTATTAATTTCTTTACAAAATTGGTAGAATTTTTTGATTTTCTTGTCATAAATTTTGATTTCTTTCTCAATATATATAGTCATTGAAGCTTATACTCCCTAAGTATTAGTAAGAAATTAATTAATGTATTTTTGTACTTTGCCCCAAATCCTTTTAGTAAGTCAGATCAATTTTTGAAGAATGGGAAAAAAAAATTATAACTGAAACAAAATCAATTTTACTAAAAGAAAATAATGTATAAAGATGAAATATTAATTTTGAATTTCTTCGTTTTTTAAAAATTTATAAAAAAAAATATGGAATAATAATTTAAATAATTTGTTTGTATAAATTATAAAATTGTATTTATACCTTTAATTATTTTAATATAATAATGATATATTAAATTTAATAATTGAATTTTAATGAACAAATATTTTGGCTAGCATAGATGTTTATAATATTAGCTTATTTTAATTGTTGTCGATGTTTCAATCCATATTACTAACATTTTTAATAAATATTTTAAAATATAATTATCGATTCACTTGGGGTCATTAATTATATCCATATTTGACACAACCACATTGATTTACTGACTGGTTCGGGGATTAAATTAACCGGTCAAACCAGCCGGTCTAGTCCAATTTTAAAACATTGTTTTTAGATATAATTCATCGATTAATTACAAGATTTGAAAAGAAATAATAGTACAATATATTTACGAAAAATGTCATATTTTTCCCACTTTTTCTATATATAGATAATATTATGATGAATTTACAACATAATATAAAAGAGGTCACAACGTTGAGTAAAGAAATTAATTTGTATCCTATCATATTCTGTTCATTTGAATGCATGAAATCTTAATCAATTCGGTTAACGAAACTTTGTTTTAATAAATTGCTCGAGCCAATATTTATTATGTTTTAAGTTGTTATAACCAAGCTTACCATTAATAAAGTAATTATGTTGTACATGATTAATTCATTGTTAGAATTTATCCCTATCTATGCAATGACATTACAAACAATGTATTATACAACTATAAGGAATTAACAAACATATATAATAAAGAACATTAATCATTTTTAATTGTTAGTTAGAAATTTGAATCATCACTTGCTATATATCACCAAGAATGATATAAAATGTGACTGGCAATATTGCTATTTCACGTGAATGCAGACACGTGTAAGTCATTCACAAATGGCTTAATTTGAAATAAAAACAAACACTTTAGAAACAATCCTATCTATAGAGCAGAAAAAATAACAAACTTCACATGATTTTAAGATGCAAAAAAATAGTTATTACTTTCCTTATTTGTATGTATATGTGTGTTTATATATATGTGTGTGTGTTGTTCATATTTTAAGACAATGTATATATGTAAAGCGAGACATGAGAAAATATATAGTTACATATAATCCGCGGTGGAAAATTTTATTATGAAATAATTGAAAATGGGAAATCTTCTTTAATTTGATTAGATTTTATTTTTATTGTGTTTTTATTGAAATTTACTTGAAATAGAAAATTGGATTGTGTCATAAAGAGAATTCACCTAATAATTTTATTGTATTACAAAGTTTGTAAAATATTATTTATGAAAATGTTATCATCTTTTCCACTTTTTCTATACAGATATAAGAGATTATGATGAATTTATTGCAGGAAAAAGAAATCACTATTTGAGTTGACTAATGAGATCATGCATTTTGTTGATTTATGCTAATTTTTAATGCATGAATTAATCATAATGTGAAAAAAATGTTATGAAAAAATTGAGGAGATTATTGATTGGTTGGGTTCAAATTTTTTAATTGATTCACTTCTCTGTTAATCACTAGTTGAAGTTGTTACCTTAAAATTTGCATGGTTTCTTATTTATATTTTTACAAAGTTGTATATTTTTACCAATATTTATTATGTTTTAAGTTGTTATAACCAAGTTTACAATTAATAAACTAATTAAGTTATATATGATTAATTCATTGTCAGAATTTATTCATATCTATGCAATGACATTACAAACAATGTATTATACAATTGTAAGTAATTAACAAACATATATAATAAAGAATATTAATTATTTTTAATTGTTAATTAGAAATTTGAATCATCACTTGCTATATATCATCAAGAATGATATAAAATGTGACTGACAATGTTGCTATTTCACGTGAATGCAAACACGTGTAAATCATTCACAAATGGCTTAATTTGAAATAAAGACAAGCACTTTAGAAACAATCATATCTACAGAGCAGAAAAAATAACAAACTCCACATGATTTTAAGATGCAAAATAATATTATTACTTTCCTTATTTGTATGTATATGTGTGTATATATATGTGTGTGTGTAGTTCATATTTAAGACAAGTATATATGTAAAGCGAGACATGAGAAAAATAAATAGTTTAATATAAGTAGAAATTTGACTGCGTCTATTGATTAATAGAAGAAAAAATATGACCACGTCTATTGTTTTGGAGATGAAGATATTCCATTGTCTACTCTTTCATTGTGGAAAGATAAACAAATATGTTTTATTGGCTATTGAGGTACAATTAATCAATTTATAGATTAATGACAAGAATAAATTAATTGTACATTAATAGCCAATAAAACATATTTGGTTATCTCTTCACAATGGAAGAGTTAACAATGGAACATTTTGTATCCAAAACAATAGACGCAATCAAATTTCTTCTTCTATGTCCACTGTATTTCTGAGATTAACAAAACAAAATCGAATAAAATAATAATATATAAAATATTTTTTCTAAAAATAAATATATAAGTTCAAAAATGTGACACACACACATGTATTATAGGAACGTACATCTCTTTGTTTCAATCTATGACAACCTAAATTTATATATAGAAAACACAAAATCATGCATGGTGAGGAAAGAAGGTTTGTATGAAAAAAGTAATTTACCATTTGCTAAAATATGATACAAATAAGTAATGAAAAAGAGATGTGTGTGTGTGTTTGTGTATATATATGTATATGTAGATAGGTAGGGAGAGAGAAAGAGAATGTAACGAACATGGCGGGGTTGCACCAGAGCAACTGGAGGTTCTAGCGGCGGTGGAGGGCAATAAGATCTTATAGGTTGAGTAAATAGGACATCATTTAACCTTTTGCATTGATATTCTTCGTCCCAAACAATTTTGTTCTTCATTTCTCAATATCCTAATCGAGAAGAAGAAGATGAAAATGAGATGTTTGTGTGCAAAGTTAGTTGTCGCATTGGATTTATAGAGCAAAAAAGAGAGTGAAATGTGCAGAAAAGTTTCAAATTTAAGGCTGGAAATTTTTCTTTTTCAATTTGTTAGAAGAAAAAATAATTTTACTCGTTGTTTATAATATTTGCAAACGTTCTTTTTTCTTGAGGGTTTAACATTGGTAAGATACTGTATTAATTTCTTTACAATATGGTTATGATTTTGTGATTTTCTAGTAATGAATATTGACTTCTTTTTTTCTCAATATATAGTCATTGAAGCTTATACCCCCAACCATTTTTAAGAAATTAATTAATGTATTTTTGAACTTCTCTCCAAATCCTTTTAGTAAGTCAGATCAACTTTGGTAGAAGGAGAAAACAAATTATATAACTCAAACAAAATCAATTTTATTAATATATCTTCAATAGTGGTGAAATTAGTTTGTCTTCCTCAATTTTTTTTGGTTTTCTTTCATCATTTACTAAATATCAAGGATGAATAATATTATAAAATATTTTGGTTCACATTGATATAATAGACAAAAATTTTAGATTGGGATAACAAAATTATTTTATCATTAATTCAAGAAACAATATATTGAAACAAAGGCTTCTTGCAAGCAAACTATCGATCCTTTCTATTTGATCAATTAAACTGGACTAAGACTGAATCATAAAAAACATAAAAAAGTATTTAATGATATATATATATGGTATATATATAGGGTAGGGTTCAGGTAAAAAGTGACTTTTGCGTATAAAATACGAAATCATGGTCGTCTATTGCGTTTGATCTAATGGTCTTGATTTAATCCTGAAAATTTAGGGAAAATGATTATTACGCGTGTTGCATCGCTTTGCAATGCAAAAGGGTATTATGGACATATCTATCTTGACGGTTTCTTTATGAAAATTCAAAAGATATACCATTAGATGGTTGTAAGGCTGGAGTAGAAGTGCAGTAGTTGTTTGGGTGAAGAAGGCGTTGACTGAGAATGAAAGGGAGAAATGATTTTTGATGTGTCGGAAGAGGAGAGAATACGTGGCAGTGGATGCAATTTAGAGATACTTTAATATTTCAGTTGTTGCTTTATATTTTATATTAATTGCATATTTACCCTATGCTTTGTATTTAGGGTAAAGAAGTACTTTTGGAGCAATTAATGAAAAAATAGTTCTCTCTTTCCTCTCTCTTTCCTTCTTTCTCCCTTCCTTTCCTTACAAACTTTCATATACTCTGGGTTTATCGAGGAATCACCTTGCAACAATACAATTACTATCTTATATGATATTACAATTACTATTAAATTGAATACAACATAACACAAAATTTGGTCTCGACTCACGCTCAAATAATTTGGTAATTCGTTTGTTTATTGTTGCATTATATAGTCATGGAATTTGCATTAAATATATACGTAGTATAGCATTGTATAGTTACATAATTTGCATTAGACATATATATATATATATATATACAGTAATGCTCCACCGCCCGCGGCGGGCACATCTTAATGTGCCCGCGGTTGATGTGGCAATACCACGTCATTGCCACATCAACATGTGAGTTACTATATTTTCATTTCTTTGTTAAATTTATTTTTTATTATTAATTTTTATTGAATAGTATTAAACTATACCCTAACCAATGAACCCTAGTCGGAAAGTGATAATTAATAAAAAAAATATTAAGAATTTAATATATATCTACATGGCATGCCACATCATTCGTGGGCGCATTAACCCCGCCCGCCGCGGGCGGGTGAGCATTTTTGTATATATATATGTTGTACTACAAATTAATTTTTGATAGTTGGAGAAATTTATAGGATAGCATAGTCTTCTAAAAATATTCAAAAATTCATCATAATTTCGAATTACATAAATTTATATTGAGAAACGCAACTAAAACCATGCAATACCAATTTGTCATTTTGATTCACAATCAAACGTTTGATGCATTACGTTATATTTATTGTTGCATTGTATTCTGTAAAGAATTATAAATTGGATGGTACTGAAATATTTCATTCTAATCTAAATGTCGATGCAATTTACATGTATATATCAATGTAATTCACATGTACATGTGATGCAACAAAATATTATTAAACAAAATAACATTACAATTTTCACGTAGATGACAATGCAATCTCAGTTTTAACCTTGAGCAACAACAAAATCATGACATTATGTTCGCTTCGGCAAGTCTTATTGCCTCGCTAGTGCAACCAGCTCAGCCCCGCTGTCGAGCACTGCCCCTCCTCCGCCATTGAGGACGACGTCATTCTCGTTGCCCACCTCCTTCTGCCGAGGGCAACGCCCTTCTCCACCGCTACGGCAACCGTTGGTCCACCATTGCCCGCCTCCTCCCCGGCCGAACCAACAATGCCGTCAAGAGAGAGAAGAGGGGCGGCGGCGCGAGAGAGAGATGTCATTGTGATCGCGTCTCTTCACCGCCGGCAATGTCGTTTCTTCGTAGTTATCACTACAAAAAAAACAGCTTCTGGCGACGGAAAAATCCGTCGTTAGGAGAAGAAATCCGTCGTCCCGGGGGCTTAGCGACGGACTGGCGACGGATATTTTTCGTCTGTATTTCGTTCGTCGTTAGCCCACCGGACGACGGAAAATACAGTCCGTCGTTAGCTAACGACGGACTAACGACGGAATTTATCCGTCGTTAGCCACGACGGACTAAAATCCGTCGTCAGAGGCTGCCGGAGACCGTTGACGGTGCCGGAAAGCTAACGACGGATTTAATCCGTCGTTAGTGGCGACGGACTGCAGTCCGTCGCGAGCTTCCGTTGACCGTTGACCTGGCGACGGACTGCAGTCCGTCGCCAGGTAATTTTTTTTTTTTTTTAATTTTAATAAATAATTTTGTTTTTTTATTATTCATTACCTAAAACGTGTCATAACAAACAATACAAACATAATCCAACATTGAACAATAATTTAAAATTGAACCAATCAAATGAAATTCAAAATGAACGCGGATTTCATATAATGAACAAAATAAATAATTGTATCAGTCACATCCCACGACAAACCAAAAAATAAAATAATAGTAAATGTATCAGTAGCATCTATGAATCGTAGTCATCATCAGGAGGAAACTGGGGAGGGGGATCAGACGGGGGAGGCTAATAAGAGGGAAAGAAGGGTGGACCTCCCTGCTGAGACTGCATCCAGCGCAGCATCTCGGCATGCTGAGACTGCATGAGCGCCATCTGCTGAGCTAATCTCTGCTGCTCAGCCAGGTACTCACGGCGCTCGCGATCCTGCTCCTCGACTCGGCGCCGCAGCTCCTCAACCTCGTCTCTGGATGGGCGTGATGCGGACGAGGATCCCCCGAATCTAGAAGCTCTCAAGGCCTTCGCCGCGCCTCCCGTGCCGAACAGCCTCTTCTTCTTGTCCGGGCCGCCAAGAACCTCCAGATACAGCTCGTTGATGTCGACTGCATCGTGGTCCCCCTCGGGTAGCTGGGCCCGCTCCTCGTCAGCATGGCGAAACACCTCAGTCTGATTGCATGTAAACGAGAAATGAACAATTGTTAGTATACATATTATAAATATTGAAAATCTAATACATATATATATATATTAGATTTAAATTAAAACTTACCGCTATCGCCTCAGATTTCGGATCGGTGTATGTCCCGTCCGCGTATTGATGCTCGTCCAGAAAGGAGTCGAACATGCACGAAATCGGAGCTACTCCCCGCTCACGACCCTATGCATCAGATCACAATATTGGAGTTGTGTCATTGAAACATGTGTATATGAATTAAAATTGTACCACATAATTAGTATTATTATTTGAAGTATATTATTACCTTTTCCTCAGCTCGTTGCATGACCGACTTGGACCCTCCCCTGTGCTTGATAGGACCAGTACCCGGTCCCTGGGGCTCAGACAACCGGTTGCGCCTCGCTGCCTGGGATTTGGCCACAACCTCATCCCGGGACCAGTAAGCGAGTCAACCCATCCAGACATCATCCGTCCACCACCCAGGCTTCCCACCTCTGGGTGGCGGATCATTCCTCCTCCTCTTGATCCCGCAGATATAATCCTTATATCTCTCCCGGATCTTATCATACCATAATGCCCGAATCCTGGCATCGAGTGCCGGCTCCCAAGTAAATTTTTTCTAGCATTGAAAATATGTGTTAGAAATTGTAGTTATAATTTTTAATTAAGAATGAATTTGAAAGTTATAGTAAATTTTCGAACCTTAAACTCCTCCCAATATCGCTGTCTCACGTCCTCAGGCGTGAGCTTCCAACTGTAGCCAGTCGGGTTGGGAACTATCTTAAATAGTTCCCAAATGTAATCTGCCGGGTCGGCATGCGGGTAAAATCCCCTGCATAATTAATTTTAGAATGATTTATGTTAGATTTTGGAATAACTAATTAAATAATTATCAAAATTGAAGATGTGGTTGCATTTACGTACCCCAACTCACTCACAGAAAGAACAACGTCTCCTGTGGGTCTACGCTCCAACTGACCATCACCGTCAGAGCCAGAAGATGGACCGCCTATGTGTATGCCACCAATATGGTGGTTGAGACCGCCGGTCCCGGACTCATATCCAGAGGATGAGCCCGGGGAACTACCCCGTCCATGGGATAGCTGTGATCGGCGTGTACCCCTACCACGAGGGGTCCCCACATCCTCTCGCCGAGAGTAAGACATCTATTATGTTGAAAATAAATAGATAAATAAGATTCATGATAGACATATCACGTATACGTAGAATGTTTATATTGAACTTATAACATGTTGCATTTATAATTAATAACTTGAAATTCGAATGTGTTAAGTTTTCTACACAAAGTGTTAAGGAGAATCCTCTTCATCGTTATCATTTTCATCTTCCTCATCCTCATCTTCATAGTCATCCTCCTCTTCTTCATCTTCTTCTTCGTCATCTGATGCTTCATCCTCTTGGTATTCATCATCCTCGTCATCTTCTTCTTCTGTTTCGAGGACATTATCAGAGTCCACGTGGTCATCATCATCTTCAATTTCTACATGTTCACCGTCTCGGGCAACTGATGTAATATCATCTACATCAACAGTAGTTACCACATGAGCGTCATCATCCTCCTGAAACGGTGACTCCAACGTAGACACATCCGCTCGAGACTCGTCGATAGTGGCCCGTGCCTTTATAGAACAAGCTTCCCACCATTCCCTACACTGTTGGTTCATACTAGGATATGAACAATAATACACCTGTGTAGCTTGAATGGCTAATACAAATGGTTCATATTTTCTAAGTCTGCGCGTATGATTTATAGACACTAAATTGAACTGTGTATCAACCCTTGTACCGGCCGGAGAGGTGTCGAACCAGTCACACTTGAAGAGAACGACCTTCTTATTGTGTAATCCTGGGTATGTGAGCTCGCACACTTCGACTAATTGTCCATAAAAATCCGTCTGACTCGAGTCCCCATAGTTACCCGCTTTTATGCACACCCCACTACTCATAGTTGCTCTGTGAGTTCCATGTGATATCGTGTGAAATTTGTAACCATTCACCAAATAACCATGATATGATGTAATCATTGGTGAAGGTCCACGTGCAATGTCCCACAACACAGGATCAGTTACAAAATTTTGTACCTACAGCACACAGAAGTTTATACTTATCAAGTTGTGGAGTTGTATGTCCCTTATATATTAATTAAGTAAATAATTTCAAGTATGTTAGTGAACATTTGACTCACATAGGAGCAAAACCATTCAGGGAATTCTGTAGACATTTTCTTGTCAATGTCCATGTCAGTTATCCATGGATTTGAGTGTCTGAGATGTGATTCGTATTCCCTTCATAGAAAAGAAGATATTAGTTGCTTTGAACCACACATTGCATTAAATAGTCGTATAATATGATTTGTAAAAGATTACTTGATATATGGATCGATCTCCACACAATTATGGAGGACATATAGATGCGCAGCTCTATATTCCCTTGGATCCAACGCTCTTTTCGTTGTTTTTCCAAAACCAGTTCCGGCAAGTTTGAATACAGAAGGCAAGTCTGATTGATCTTCTACCCCACTAGTAGAACATCCTCCAACGTTGTTGCGAGGCACCTCTCTATGTTTCGTACTGACATGATCCTCAAAATAATAGGAACAGAAAGCAGTGGCTTCCTCCACTAAGTATGCATTACATATCGATCCATCAACGTTTGATTTGTTCTTGACATTATTTTTCAGCTTTCTTAAATATCTGTATTGAAATAATTCATTTAGAAAGCATGAAACCTTAGTTAAAATTCATGAAACATTAAACACAATTGATTCAGTTTGATAAAGTACCTCTCAAATGGGTACATCCATCGATATTGGACTGGTCCTCCATCTCTTGCCTCGTCGGCTAGATGGATAGGCAAATGTTCCATTGAGTCGAAGAAGCTTGGTGGAAATATTCGTTCAAGCTTACACAAAATCAGTGGGATGTTATTGTTAAGTGTCTCCATGTCGTCACTCTTTATGTTTCGTGATGTCAAATCACGAAAGAACAGACACAACTCAGTTATGGACTTCCAAACAGCTTGTGGGAGTAGTTCTCGAAATGCAACGGGTAGTATGCGCTGCATGAAAACGTGACAGTCGTGGCTCTTCATCCCAAACATCTTAAGTTTACTCATGTCTACACATCTACCCATATTTGAGACGTAACCGTCAGGAAACTTAAGGGTTTTCACCCACTCACACAAGACTTTTCTCTCCTTTTTGTCAAGTGTATAGCATGCCTTAGGATATTTATTAGTGTACTGGTCACGCATCAACTGGGGTCTGTGACAATAGAGGTTGAGTTCCTCCCTCGACTTTGCCGTGTCTTTTGTCTTGCCTTGGACATTCATAACAGTGGTAACTTGTGTCGAATGAGCAGAGAACTCCAATACGGAAGGTCCCAAAAGATGCTCTTTTTCCGCCATCCAGTGGTAACTTGTCTTAAGATGCGCTTGTTATTATCATCATAATCTTCGGTGACCTTTACTAGTCCCAAATCTTCAATCTGATAAAGTATCTCTTCCCCTGATCTCCTCTCCGGAGGATCATCTGCAACAATCTTATTCTTTCTAAAGGCCCTCCTATTCCTCCTGAACTGGTGATCGTAAGGTAGGAACTTGCGATGTGTATCAAACCATGACTGCTTCCGGCTATGTGTTAAGGAGAATGCTTCTGTTTGTTCCATGCATCGAGGACAAGCTAATCTTCCGGCTGTACTCCAACCAGACAACATCGAGTACGCCGGAAAATCACTAATGGTCCACATCAATGCTGCGTGCATCTGGAAGTTTTGTCTTCTTGAAACGTCATAAGTATGGGCACCGACTGTCCACAATTGATTGAGTTCAGATATAAGTGGCTGTAGGTAAACATCAATCTTATCTTTTGGATTTCGGGGACCAGGAACAAGCACTGTGAGAAACATGTGCTGTTCTTTCATGCACAACCACGGAGGTAAGTTGTAAGGAGTAAGGATAACAGGCCAGGATGAGTACTGTTGTCCCGATTGCCCGAATGGTTGAAAACCATCTGCTGACAGTCCTAATCGTATATTCCGTGGCTCCGCCGAAAAACCCGGGTAAGTCACATTAAAGTGCTTCCACGCCGGCGAATCTGCAGGATGGCGCATAACACCATCATCAGCTGAGGTTGAATGCCAGATCATGTCGCCGGCCGTAGCTTTAGATGCATACAACCTTTGTAAACGAGGTGTTAAAGGGAAGTAGTACATCTTCTTAAGGGACACTTGTTTACGTCCCCGACTCCTATCTTTGTATCGGCTTTCATTGCAAAATTTGCAATTCACAAGATGGGAATCCCCCTCCCAATAGATCATGCAATGATTTCTACACGAATCTATCTTTTCTACAGGTAAACCCATTGCCCGTAGCAATTTCTGTGTGCTGTAGTAATTCATGGGCACTTTGTGGTGATCTGGGAATGCCTCATTCAATAACACACACAACTCGTTGAAAAATTTTTGTAGCATCCCAGAACGGGCCTTCAAAGTCATCAGACGAGCCACAAAAGACAATTGAGTGTGGTTCTTACACCCAGGGTATAACTCTTGATCGGCAGCGTCCAATAACTCGTACAACAACTTCGCTGTAGCGTTTGGATCTTCCTCTGTGTCTGGGTTGTTGAAAGAGGGACCCCCGAGATCATGAACCATCGCGTGGTATGTCCCGTACTCTTCCTCGGGTTCTACATCTACGTCGACACGTGTTTCTTGAGCATATGAAGGTATTTCATTTTCACCATGAAACCTCCAGACCTCGTAACCCCGTGTGAAACCCTTTTTAGCCAGATGAAGCTGTACAACATCTGTACTTCTAAAGTATATATTCTTACACTTCACACACGGACACTTGATTTTTTCTCCATCCATTAACTGAGGCTGACTACTTGCAAATCTTAAGAACTCGTCAAGCCCAGCAAGGAAGTGCGGATTAAATCCCCCGTTCGGAAGTAAACGCAGATACATCCAATCTCGACTCATTTTTATAACCCTGATTAATATTAATAAGTATTTACATAGTAAAATGAAGTTGAATTAGTTACGGAGAGGGCATGAATATATTAGTGGTCGATTAAATGAGACATTAATTTGAATGAAGATTGCACATGTGTAAACATAGACTCACTTAGGAAAGTGTTAAATGAGAGTTGGATTATTTGATGTTAAATAGAGGAAGACAATTATAAGTTGATTTGGAGTAGGATAGTGGACGACAATAGATGACGAGAATTATGAAAATTATGGTCCCAGGTTGAGAATTATGGTTTGTCGGCGAATATTATAAGTTCATTTGCACTTGATTGTATTTGGTTATTTTCGGTCATTTAATTTGGTCATTTTTGGAGATTTGACGTTGATTGCGTCCAAATTAATATATATCCCATATCACTAAATCTAATCAAAACAGCCAGCTGACACAATCATGAAAATATCCCAACATACATTTCATAATCAAAACATTCGTACATAATAATTAAAATATCACAACACATGCATCTCATCAAATCACCACAACATATATAATATTACACATATTGGGAGAAGATCCTTAAGACGTAATCAAAATCTATCCCAAAGGGAGAAGATCCTTAAGAAATTGATTACGTCTATCCCAATGTCAAAAATCCCTCATTTCGTTATACTATATTACCAAAATCTTTTGAAATTAGAAACAATCAACTATATATAAACTAATCAACATACATTATATATTTTTGTCAATTAAAACAATAAATTAAATTAAACAATCAATTCACTCATTATGAAATTCAACAGACTTAGAGAAAACATGAACAAAGCTTAGTCTAAATTATTTGGGAGAAAATTAGTATAATTAACCTACACAATTAACTAACATGATTAATCAAATTAAATACAAAAATCAACTAATTCATTATAAATGCTAAATAATCTAAAAATTACCTAAGAAATTTAAATAATTAACCTAAGTAATTAAATAAGTACATTATTATAATTTAATTACCTTTCACCAAAGTGGGAAGCGCCGGAGCGGCAGAAGGCGGCTCGGAAAGGCTGAGAGACGGGTCGAGCAGCGACAGACGTAATTAAAAAAAACCTAATTAAACAATTTAAACTAATTAATCCACAATTTAAACTAAGATATCATAATTTACATGTAGTAGACAAACCCGTCAATTATATTTAACACTAACACTATCTAAAGTAATTAATTTATCAAGGATTAATTACAATAATTATTTGTCCATAAAAAAAAACTATAATTAACTAAACTAATTAATTACGCTAACTAAACTAATTAATTTATTAAGGATTAATTACATTAATTATCCTTAACCCTAATTAAGTAATTCAGAAAATAATTTATTCAATTATTCAATTAACTAAACTATAAACTAATTTATTAATTTACACAAATTAAAATTAATTAACCAAAAATTAGGTTTAACAAATTAATCAATTATCCTAATAAACTCTACTAACAAGTAATAAATCAACAAATTCAATAGTTAAATATAATTCAACTAATTAAATCTATTTATATCAACATAACAAATTACATATATATATTAACAAATTAAATAATTAAACCTTAAGTAAATAGCATAAACAAAATACTCTAACATTATCCTACTTAACATAACTCAACCGACTATAATTAGTTAATTATGTATAATTATATCACATATATAACCTAATTAAAAATAATTAAAAAATAACAATAATTATAAAATAGTCAATTAATTAACATACAATTAACAAAATTCACATACAATTAACATACATTAACATACAATTAACAAATGAAATTATAAGAAATAACAATAATTATAAAAAGAATCTAAAAAATTAACAAATTAAACTACAATTAACACATAATTTACATACAATTAACATGCAATTTATACAATACAATGTATAACATAAAATAGCTAGTAATTAGTTAATTAACATTCAATTAACAAACAAAATTATAAACATTAACAACAATTACAAAATAATTATCAAATTAAACATAATAAATTAACAATAATTAAAAAAATAAATTAAATTGGACATTACCTGCGCGGACAGCTTCTGGAGGCTGGCGGCGGACTCCGGCGGCGTCGGCAGCGGCGGAGCAGGGCCGTGGAGGGGCGGCAGCGCAAGCGGAGCAACGGGCAGCTTCATCCCAACGGTAAAATTAAAAAAAAAACATAGAAATCGAAAGAGGAGAAGCAAAAGGGAAGGATTCGACTTACATTGGAGTATTACGGCGGTGGGAGGTCGAAATCGCCTTCAAATCGCCGGTGGGGGGACGGATTATGTGTTGCAGGTTCTGATTTCGCGAAAGGAGGGAGACAACTGTTAAAAGGGCTGGACGACGGACTGGGCGACGGACCAGTCCGTCGTCAGCATTAAAAATAAAAAAAAATAAAATAAAACTTAACGACGGACTGGTCCGTCGTCCAGTCCGTCGTTAAGTTTGCCGCCAACTTACGCGCCAAAAAACGGTCGCCAGTCCGTCGCCAGTCCGTCGTTAACCGAAGTCTTTGGAGTCCGTCGCCAGTGGACGACGGAAATCCAATCCGTCGTCCATTCCGTCGCCAAATTAAGGTTTTTTTGTAGTGTATGGCGTACAAAGTGGCTGGAGGTGGGAGGGGAAGTTGATGGCGACGGAGGTGGGAGGGGTAGTTAACGCCCAAATATGATTTCTCTCTCCCAATATAACTTATCACCTTAATTAGTGGAATTTTTTATTTTCTCTATTATGTTTAATTACATAAATGTCTTTATCATAATATTTTTTGAACATTTTAATGTATTTAAAAACCAATAAATTTGGATAAATCATAACCATTGATCTACTAAAATAAATGTTGGGATCACTTCCTATTTTATACCCAAAAGTCACTTTGTATATGAACTGTATCTCATATGTATATATATATATATATATATATATATATATATTATGTAGAATGTATTAAAAAACAATTAAAAGTTACTTACTCTCCATATCTTAAAACAAATTGTATAAGATGAATGTGGACACACTATTCACGAATCGGATCGAAAAGTTTTATCAACCCTTTTGTGAATAAAACTTAAGAAAAAAAAGAGTTGATCGAATAGGAAGGACTCATTGTTTGCTTGTAAGAAGCCTTTATTTCAATATATTTGTTTCTTGAATTAATAATAAAATAATCTTATTATCCCAATCCAAAGATTTAGTCTTTGTTATTATATTAAAGTGACCCACAATATTATATATAAATATTATTCATCTTCGGTATTCATCTTTTACCCTTACTAACTCCACTAACTCCACTAACTTTTAATCATTTTACCCTTACTAACTCCACTAACTTTTTACTTTTTACTTTGCACTATCTATACTTCTACATTTTTCCACAAAGTCAAAATAATACATTAAAACCCGTGCCAGGTCAAAATGTTAACCATATTCGTGGACGGAGGGAGTATTAATTTCTTAAAAATGGTGAGGGGGTATAATTGTATAAGCTTCAGAGAAATAAATCAAGATTCATGACTAGAAAATCATAAAACTCTTAACAATATTGTAGAGAAATTAACAAAATATCTTATCATTGTTAAACCAAAGCAGAATTTGGAACAAATTAATACAAAGTAGAGTTCCTATATATGTAAGTTTTGAGTCTAAACCATGAATAGACAAAGAAGTTATTCAACAAACTCTAAGATGAAGCTTTAGGTACAAGTATGGAACAAGGAGATCACCTTCATGATCATCTGCCATTACTCGGGTCCGATCGACGCCTGATTTGCTCAACGAACTTTGTGAGCCGACGTGCTTGGCAGCCCACTGCTTAGCCAGCTGCTGCTCCTTCACCATTTATATCATTCTTTGCAACCTCATTTTCTTGAATAACTTTCCAATTCAAACAATCAATCTATCATTACGAGGAAATTAAACATGTTTAAAAATCGAAGAAGAAGAAGAATAACAAGTGTTGATAAAATAATGAGATATGAGTAATGTTAAATATTACGATCATGTATGTTTAATTTATATTTTAATATGATGTATAGCAAATATTAAATAAATATTAATTTGCTAAAAGTATTAGGAACAAAAGATAATGTTAAAAATTAATTTCCAACTTTTTAAGGATTTTTGCTTTCCAGCCTGATTCATAGTTAATTAATCATCCAAAGTAGTACAAAATACCCTTATTTAAGTGGGACGGATAGAGTAGTTTATATTGAACTGAGTGTATTAAAATAATGAAATGAGACTAATGAAGTGAGACGGATATTGTAGTTTAATAATCGATGCGAATGTAGTGACTTGCTGTCAAATGGATTTAGATATGTATTGATTAATAATTTGTTGTATTAAATGCCATTCTTTATATTCTTTATTTCGTTTTGGTCTGGCTCAATTTTTTATTGTTAAATCACATTAAAAGTGTCGAATTTTCTAAAAATAAAATAATTTTAATTTTAAAATACTAATTAATTATGTTTTAAAGAAACATAAGATTTTACTTTTATGATCAATTTTATTAAGAAGAATGAAACATTAAATATTTTTAATATTTAATATAGAATATAAAGAGTTTTATACATCACATCAATATGCAGATAAGTGCCTTGGCACACTCATAAATCATAATTATTACTCCATATGTCTCACTTTAGTTGTCATGTTTTATTATAATAATACACTCATTTGAATATAAAACATGACAATTAAACAGAGACGGAGGGAGTATTATTTCCGTTCATTAAAATGATTCACATTTTAGTCTGACACTTAATATATTATTTCAAAATGGATTGTACCTAATTAGTTGAGTTTGGTATCACTTAATATATTATTTTAAATTAAATTTTGTATAGTTATTGTGATCTACTATTTATAAAAGGTTTCAAATGTAAATTATTTTTTTATACATATCCAAATGGCGAAGTGACAATTTTTATGAACGTGAGAATGAATAGAGTAACATCAATACAGATACTATATTATTCGAGTAAGAACCAACTCAATTTTATAGCGATCAAATACATACGATCTTGCATTGAAACTAAAATGTTCTTTTATGAGTTGCAACTAAAAGTTATGAACTCGATTAAATTTTGTTTATTCATTGTAATCAACTCGGATGCGAAATAAGTATTCCCTCCGTAACTTTGTTCCATTATTCATGGCACTTTTACTATATTAAAATGTTACTATAATAATAGCTCGTTTCTAAAAAAAGGAAATATTTTACGGTTAAAATGTTAGTCAACTTCAATGAACTCCACCACTTTATACATAAAAAATCACTTTCTTAATAATCGTGCATAAAACCAACATGCCATTAATGATGGGAGGGAGCCTTTTCTCTTGGCGTTTTTCTCCCCAGTTAACAACTCGTATGGTGCTTTTGTCATCAAATCATATGCATGTATATATTTATCTATTAATTGTATTTTATTTCCTTTAACAGTTGCACAAAATTTGAAGGACTCGAACATGAAATTATTTTACTAAAATTTGCTCAACAAAGTCTGCCCATGACCATGAGACAAGAGTTGTGCTCTGACTTGATCTCTTCTTAATTTCCCAGTTGTCGTCACAGGAAAATTATTCTTCCACAATACAAATCTTCTTGGAATCTTAAACCTGCATAGTTACAACATTAAGCACGAAATAGAACAGGAAATTAATTAGAAGAATATATATTTGTGAAGGGGAGAGACGTACCCTGTTAAATTCTTTTCTTTACAAAACTGCCTCAAAATCTCACCGGACAAACACTGTATTTGGTCGTCATCACCTCTCGACTCGGTCCATTGCCATCCCTCTTTAACCCGAACGCACCCGATAACCATCTCCGTCAACCTTGAATCGGGAATTCCAATGACCACGACACCGGAGATCCCGGGATGTTGTAATAGAACGGCCTCCACCTACAACAAACAAGTGCACCTTCGTCAAAATAGTTGACCAACTAATCGAACATACAATCGTTCCATTAACAAATACCAACAATTACCTCCTCGGGGTAAATGTTTTCTCCTCCGCTCTTGATCTTATCCTTTGCTCGCCCGACAAGCCAGAGATTGCCTTGCTCGTCTACACGGCCGATGTCTCCGGTGTCCAACCAACCTTCGTTGGCAGAAATCGAACTCAAAGACGGGCATTGGCCCCAATAGTGGAGCATTGTATGAGGACCCCTCATAAATATTCTCCCATCATCACCACTTTCTTCAACACTTAGTTTTAGTTCAACATGTGGGGCCGGTTTCCCAACGCAAACACCTCCTCGACTGCTTAAGTCCGACCTCTTGGCGTTGCACGACAACGGAAGATGGCCACAACCGCTCTCTCTTGTTGGATCGTAAAGAGTCATGAATGTTAGAGAAGAGCATGCCTCTGTCATTCCTACAAAGAATCAAAGAATCTAATGGTAATAAAATGTATATTTGATTACAAAAGAGAGGAGAAATTGATGAAAACACACCATAAGCAGACATAATGGTGGCTCTGGGGAAAAGGTTGCATGCCCCTGCAACAAGCTCCTCTGATAAACCACCACCTCCATTCAAAATCTTCCTCATTGACTCGATACTTCCCCTCATTCTACACAAACATCCCACACTCAAACACTATCTCAATGCTTATAAAATTGCTAATAACAATAAATCGACACAGCAACGTACGGATAACAACTTATCAAATCGGCCATCATAGTCGGAACGGTGATCAAACAAGTCACATTATGCTCCCTTATGGCTTCTAAGGCTGAATTTGCCTCAAATTTTGGCGCTATAACATGACAGCCTCCGGCCATCAACACAGCCAAGGCTGACGAGATCCCGCCTATGTGGCACAAAGGCGCTGTGTGCAAATACACCTGATAATGTTTGACAAGTTAGCACTCATCATCAGCGAATATTTTCAGTATAGATAAGAAAATGCATACATCATCCTCATCGTAACGAACGATAGCAATTTTTGCAAGGGATTGAACTATTAGAGCAGAGTGGCTTAATGTGGCTCCCTTCGGCCTCCCGGTTGTACCTATGGTGACACATAACATCGGGTTTAGCCTCAACAAGACTTGAATTAAAATCACTTATTTTCACACACGAAACTTTGTTTCCTGCGTGCTTATAGACTCCTGAGAAGAAGACATACCAGAAGTGAAACATATGATTGCAGCTCTTTCGGGTGCCCATAGATAGTCGAGCTCGGGAGTTGCTCCAACAGGCTCTGCTAGCAACTCGTTGGCAAAAACTGAAAGTTTGAAGATCATTAAATTTTTTACTACATTTGCATGATCTAAACATTATGATATATGCTCTAAATTAATGAGTGCGAACATAAACATTGTACTCGTCTCACTTTTGTTGTCGTGAAAAGGCATGTCCATTTGGACGTGCCACCGGAGAGATGAAACAGAGTCAATCTTGAACTTGGAATGCCAGTGGCCGGAGCTCGAATCTGTCACTAACATTACCGGTTGCGCCACCTCCATGGCCGATTTTGCCTCCTCCAAGCTCTGTGTTTGAGAGTACGTTATTTCACGAGAGATAAATTGGAGTAGACAAGCCCTATACTATACAACGGGTTGGATGGATCAAGAGACACGTCAATCATTTTCAGTTTTTGATTCATTGATGTAGCTAGAATCTAAGACAAATCGCTATAAAAACGCAGAAATGATATTATAAAATGTAAGTCCATGTGAAGATATCTTGTAAATTTGGAAATAGAAAGAAAGGCTAATTATTTCCTGTAGTCTTTTAAAGTCAGTACTGAATCTGATAATATATAAAGAAAGGATCAAAGGCAAGCAACGATTCAACTCAAAAAAGGGTTGGAGGGAGTCGAACTCGTGATTCTTGATAACGATAAATCATTCTCCTGTAAAAATCATGAAAAATGAATGATAAAATGAGTAAATCACTAACCCATCGATAGTTAAGCGGAGCAGCAATTCCTCCCACGTATGCAACAGCAAGCAACCATTCCAAGTACAAATCACTGCACACACACTCACACAAACAAAATTACTCCATACTTCACTCGCTATCAAATTCTAGAAGATAATTTCTAACGAGCTTCACCCAAATCAACAAATAGTTAAATAAACAAATAGGAAATCGCATTAGCCAAGGTTCCATAATGTTCAAGATGACTGATCAAATATATTTTTAAAAAAAATTTAACTCTAAAATTCAAAATCAGTAGTTTGGAGTCGTTTAACCTGTTGAGAGCGGAAATGGAGACGACGTTGCCGGGCTTGATGCCAAGGTGGAGGAGCCTGCGAGCCAGGTCCGTGACTTCTTGGGCGAACTGCATTCCGGTTTTACGGCGAGCTTCGGTGATCGTGACGGCGGAGTCGCGGCGGAGGGTGGCGAGGCGGCTCAAGCACTGGCAGATGTGGGCCTCCGAGTACGTAGTCATGATGTACTGAAGAGGGAGAGAGAGATAAAAAGAGATTGAAAGAGATATGGAGGGAGAGGCAGAGAGGTGATGCTATTTATCCTTCTTTTTTTTATCTTCTTCATGTCTTGCCCACATCCTCTTTTCAATTATACTACCAATTGTGTTCTGTTTTTGCAATGTTTTAAATTTAATTGGTTGAACTGTTCAAAAAAATCGGACAATTGATAATATATATATATAATACTCTTATATTTTAAAATATATGAATATGAATAACTATATAAATTATATATAAATGTAAAATCAAATGTCACAAATTTATATATTACATAAGTGGGCATTTTTGCATAATTAGCCCATAATTATTAGTTATTAGTATGATTAAAAATATACATGTTCAATAAAATAATTATTTTATAAATTTATATGAAAAAAATAGTGTATATAGATCAAATAATAATTATGAATTTGTTTTAACTTCGTTTTTTAATTTTTATGAAAGATATGTTATAAAAATTTAAATAATTTATTTATATGAGGTAAAAACATTATATTTATGTTTTTAATTATTTTAATATAATAATGATATATTAAATTTTTAGTTGAAGGTTAATGAACAAATACTTTAACTAGTATAGATGATTATAATATTGTGCTATAATTCAATCCTTATTACAAATATTTTTCATTAATTTTTTAAAAAACTTATTTATCGATTCACGGGTTTTAGTTGATTTTAACCGGTTCTTACCGGTTCGCTTATGGTCGTTAATATAACCCATAATTAATATAGTTGGATCAATTTACTGCTCAGTTTGTCGTCAAATTGATCGAACTGGCGGTTTCGATCTGATTTTTAAAATAGTGGTGTGTTATGAAAACTTCATTAAGAATTTTTAAAAAAATGTGTATTTTTTAGTTGAGAGAAACTCATATTATTTGAAATATTGAATCTTTTATGTGAGAGTATATTTTTCTGTGGACGGGCAAACAAACAATAAAAATATACTTTTGATGTGGGAATTGGTATATTTTGTGTTCTTTTTTGTTATATTTTTTATATAATTTTCTTTTATGTATCTTCGATTTTGTTAATAATGATGATAACGTATTTGGTTTAAGAGTAAACGGTGGAATAAAATTAACTAACATGGAGAAAGTTCAAGCAACCTTATAGGAAAGTCCTAAGGAGATTAATAATTATTTTATTATCTATTTTTCACTTTGATCACCTATGTATCTCTGACTAGGTACACTTTGACAATGAAATCCATATTAAACAATCTCAAATGTAACATATATTATGTCCAATGAAAAATAAGGTGTAATAAAGTACAAATTACATTTAAATAGAATCATTTATTGTCTAACTGTTTAACATTTTATATTTCGTTATTAAGACCGTGACACGTAGTATGATTAAAGTTCAAGATTTAGTATGTATATAGAAAGAAAATATATATTTTATATCTTAAATAATTAATTATATCATGTGTTAATGTAATGAATGAATATATTTTCCCAATTTAATTAAAAGTTAAAATATGTGTACATGTAAAACTAATGTATTGATTATTACCCCATTTGTGTCAATTAATTAGGCTTATTTTTTTATTGGGTTTTCTATTTAATTTCACATATATTCTTATTTAGCAAGTTTTAAAGTTGAAAATTTTCTTAAAAGATTATTATAATTAAATATTAGTATTCGTGTCAAAAATAAATGGGTTTAACTATATGGGTCAGAGGTACTAATTTATATAAGATATAAGGTGTTATATGTTATGTATTGTATAGTACAACTGTTTTTTTTTTTTTTTTTTTTTTACATATCTATATCTATACGCAACTAGCTACACACATGGAGTATAAAAAAAATTCTTATTCAATGAAATATAGGTGCATGCGCATCCCTTGTTATTTATTATAGTTCAACATAGAAAAAAAAATGTTCAACAATTTGAATTTTGACTAAGAAATATAGTACAACGTTATTCAGTCCATATTCCTCGATCAATTTATTCTATTCATCGTTTAAATTTCTTTAACCTGCAAATAACATTTGATAAAAAAAAATGTATGGCCCCCACCTGATAAATTGATAATTAAAACAAAACTAACTAAAAATACCTAGATATGCATGATTATGAGCACAATTCTAAACTATTGGATTTTATTATAGGCATCTTCGATTAATCGGTAATGATAAAGTTATGTTGGTAAAACATATATAAATCTTGATATTGACGTGAGACTTAATGGTTTTCACGTTCAAAACAAAATACTCTAGTACCATTAGTAATGACCCACTTTGACTAAAAGACTCTCACAGTTTTGATCAGAGTGAGTCATTAGTAATGGGACGGAGGGGTACTATAAAATTGATAAGTGATGAGCATAAGAAATCGATTTATATAATCTATTCTATTTGCTGCGAAGATTTATGTGTATTAAAATTGTCTTATATTGATTGTGGATGACTATTACAATCAAAATATACCGTGATTTATCTCATTTCCTTAAGAAAGTCAAGGGAAATGTGGATTAAATATCCAAATTTAATATGGTATCAGAGTTTATCTAATTTAATGATGGACTGTCACCCAATATCGTTGTCAACAAATGACGTTGGGTCGTTCACGCTGCGTATGAAGGGCATGTTAAAATTATCTCACATTGGTTGTGGATGACTACTAAAATCAAAATATACGGAGAGATATCACTTTCCTAATAAGTCCTTTTAAAAAAGAAATTAAGCTTAATATCCAAATTTAATAATGTACATTGTTATATCAATTATCTAGTTGTCATTAATCATCATCATCATCTCCAGAAATAGTTCGATCTCTTTAGAAGTCACGTGAAGAATTATCCATTTTACTCCGACTTGATTCTATACTACTCCTTACGTTTTACTAACGGTGTCTTGTTTTTTTTTTTTTTAATCGTTCCAGTAATATTGACTATTTTAGTAGTAAAAAGATCAAGTTTTTAGAAGCTATGAATCATATTATATTTTTTTTATCTTTTACAAAATTCTTTAATCTATGTACTCAAAAGAATGAGCCAATAATAACGAAATTGAATAATATTTAAAAACATGAAAGTCAAAAGAAGAATGGGGGGCCAATATAAGGTGGCATTAATGTACAGCATGCACAGCGCAACCCAACTTCTGACTTTGCATTTGTTAATATGCAATTATCAATTCAAATTATTCAAAATAAAATAAAGATAAAAGACACACACAGGCAACTAATATGCCACTTCTAGTCATCCTTATACTTTCTTAAATATTTTTTTATGTTGATTTTCAGTATTTTGCTCTAAGCCCTGTGTTGGTTGGGGGAAGAGTTCCATCGCGAAGGATTTAATCTAGCCACAGGTTCTCCTACGGCTATCTTGTTAAGATTTCACCCCAGTCGAAGACCCTACCGTGGTATGCGTCAATAAGCCCACCAAAAGTCTTTGTGGCACTAGTGTGACACAGAATCATTGATCCGAAGCTTCGGGCGAAACCAATTCCCAGAGTGTGACGGGCGGTGTGATTATGTTCTATTTAATGAATAAATTTATTTCTTGAAAATATGAGATAAAGTATAATTACCCTTTAAAATTCTTTTTTTTTAATTCTTTGAACCTCTCTAAATTATAAATTCACCATTTTTTTTTCTTCTCCATCACACTCTAGGGGATAATATTATCAATGCATTAAAAAGAACTCAACCTTAATTTAAAAAGATTGGTTCCTACTTCATAAATTAAGGACTTAGCTGATATCAGTGTCACATAATTGAACCTGCAAGCCTACAATTGCGTAGTACTCCCTCTGTCCCATTAATAATGACCCACTTTGACCAAAAAGCTCTCACAGTTTTGGTCAAAATGGGTCATTATTAATGGGACGGAGGGAGTACTCAGTAATTACTATATAACCTATTCAAAATGTTAGGCGTATCATTAATTAGGGAATTAATGAAACTACATATCCATCCAAATTTCATCAAAAAGTATTCTTGCTAGAGACATGAATAGTCCAATAATCATGAGACGAGATCCCTCTGAACGGGCTCGAATTAACATATCTACCGTGTTCACGAGGGACATGATATATTAAATATGACATAGATTTAATGGTTATCATATAATTTAACAGTATTAATTAAATAATAAAAGAATAAAAAATAATTATTATATATTGTAAATCATATGTTTATGTGATAATATTACATAGGTTGTTAATACGTTAATGGCATGTTTGGTAGTCAAAATATAATATAGCATGATAAGATTAAATTTGTATAGTGTATAAGAATTATTTTAATCTCAACCACTTCTTTATGATTAAAATATAAGAAAAAATGATGATTTTGGCACGGACCTAATGTTTAATAGCGGGCCGACGTATTAATCACATTTGGTACCAAACACATGATTTAATAAGATACTTTAATTTAATTATATCATATCCTGCATACAAAACAAGGCCTAAGTATGCTGATGACATGAAAGGGAGCAGAACCGTAGACAACATATGCCCTAAAATAACATTATATATAATTTATCTATTTGTACAACCCAATTAAAGATAAGAAAATATTATTTGTTCTCTTTACTTTACTTTAAATTCAAGTATGAACTAGCTATGTATAGTCCAAAAAAAATTGTGAACTCCTTTTGTCAATAATATATAATATATTTCCTGCATTCGATATTATTATAACTGCAGGTTCCCTAAGTCAAAAGACTCGAAACACACACACGAGTACATGACAAAACACAAGTAATGTAAGAAACAAAGTTGGATCAAGTTGAGTCATCTATAAATTGGGCCATATATATGTTTCTTATTTCAACAGGATATGGGCTGATACTCCGAGGGCTCTATGAACTTCAATCAATATTAGTGGAAATAACAATTTGTATAGGAGAGATGCATTGTATATCGTAAATAATTTGTGTTATCAAAACAAAGTCCAAAAACCTAACAGTGGAATGGAGAGATAATATTGGAAGTTAGATATTTCGAATTAAAATTATTAATAGTACAACTTTTATAGTTTGGATTTAAATTAGTTTCGAGTTGAATTGACATTTCAAAATAGGACAATAATTGCTAAGTTAAGGTTTGCCCATATAATACATTCTCAAAATATTAAAATGTTATGTTTCATCAATAATAGCGCATGCATGTGACCGTACAAATGCATATATGTAGGTACTTGTTAGAATAAAATAAGTATTTACTAAACTGACCCGTCTAATATTAATCTTATGTAAAATTTATCCAAATAAAAATTTTGTCATTATTGTTAGTAACCTTTTTGATGTTTTTAAAACTATTAGTTTGATTTTGATGATGTTTACGAAATCATTATAGTGTAATTGAGATGTTTGATTCATTATGTATATGTATTTTGTGTTGTGTGATGCTTAGGATTTATAATTATGTCTAGCATAGATAGATTTTACAGAAGACTAAATGTAAAAGGACTAAATCGATGAAAGACAGGTCAAGTCCATAAACAGTTTTCTATGTTCTTCATAGCAGATCAGCTAACATGTGAAGATAGGTTAATTATATAATAACATACTCTATAGAATCTGATCTTATTTAGTTTATGTACTAAAGCATATGATCAATCTGTAAGGACAGATCGTGAGTCACGATCTGTGTCATAGGATCATGATGTTAATAAGGTTAAGTCAAAATGTAAAGACATAACGTAAATAACGATATGTCTATATGACTTAATTTGTGCTCTATCTAGACTTACCTTTAGCAGCATCACAACACAGAAGCATGAATGAAGAAAACATATGATCAACACAGAATGTGGTGATGTAGAACAACTCACTACCCAGAAGACGAGACCACAAAGAAGACCAGAGGACGGAACATGTGTGTAAGAAGTTGATCTATACCACAATGATATTAAGATTTGTATTAAAATCTGGCTATAAGAGATCAACTTAGACTTAGGCTTTAATTCTTAGTTAGTATACAAATCACAATGTAAAGGAACAGAACATAAGTCACGTTCTGGTCATATCAGAATCTGTAATGGACTTGGAATAGTTAAGATGTTGAATAGTTCTGTATCTATAGAGCATCATACTTAGACTAATTCTGGAGGACATTCAAGACAGAATGAAGGAGTCATTTTGTTTATGACACAGAACGTAGGAAACATTCTGTCCAGATAGTCTAAACGTTCAAGAACAAGAGGATCAATCTATGTCTAACAGATTGATCAATAGTATCAAAGAAGACAGCTCAAGGTCTAATAAAGATGTTATGTCTTGAAACAGAACATATCACGAGCTGCTCAACACAGATTGGAGAAAGCTACAGATCTACCTAAATGGATCAAAGCTAACATGCATGTCCATGCCACATCAGACGACACGTCGGATGACACATAGGACATACTCCAACGGATAGATTTACAGTCAGCAAATCAATGGTCAAAAGGACTATTAATGTTCTCTTTAAAATTTGCACGACATCAACGGTATAATTCATTACAGCCTTATAAATATACAATGTCTTCCAAAAGACATGTGTGTGAAAAAGTGTGAAAGGATAGCACACTACGCGGAATAGTGGATTCACGAGAGTGAAAATAAAATAGTGGAATGTGAGTGGGTAAGGTAGTCGGTGCATTCAGAGTTTTCCAAAAAATATGCTTCAAGGCTGCAAGATTCTCTCCAGTGTTCAAGATATCAATCAACACCAATTCGACTATAAATACCCTTCAAGTGTTGTAACTTAGTACAGAATCACAACCATCTTTTTGAAAATCTCACCTACTAGAACTTACAATAGCATAGAGCCTTAATCGTCATAGTTCTAGTATCTTGCTCTAACCATACATCACGCCTGCTCTAACCAGAACCCCAACAATTACGATAGTACACGATTAGTCATTTGACTTGAGATATCGTATTAATATGATATTGATTATGTTTCGTTTTGGTATATTCTTTTTTCAACATAAATAGTGTATCTAAGTTCTCGCAATTAGACGAGGTCTGTAGTACACGATAAGTTGACCCTAGTCGAATCTCGTGAAAGACTAAGTAGGACTATTAATCATAAGTACTCAAATGCTACAAACAACTTCCTAATCACTCTAATAAGATTAAGAGATGATGACTAAATAACTAATAAATAAGAAATAATAGAATTGAAACGATGGATTAAAGCCTAGAACTAGATAATCTTCAATTTATACTCAACACTTCATTCAATCATACATTCATGTACAAACGAATTCTCCTAAAATTGCCTAGCCACTCACATTTGTGTTCATTAGCTAGTCGGTGATTCTTACTTACGTATCCAAATCACACTTAATAGAATATCGATCTACACATGAAATCCTTCTTGACGTTTCCGATTACAAAGAAAAGTTGTTTAATCAAAATAAAATATGGAAACAATTCATCAATCAATTTCAATATCTATGAGATATACATATTGATCAAGCATGAAACTCAATTAAGCACAAATTAAACAACCAAAGATGATTGAATCAAGCATTAATTGCAGGAAAAGATCATCCACCCCTAGATATAAGTCTAGTCAACCATAGAAGTAGAAATGAAAACCATAGAAAGATCCATAAAGATGAACTTACTAGATTACTTCACAATCCAAGTTGGAACAACTTCAATCCAAAGTAAATCAACCAAAACTAACTAGGGAAAGCAATAAAAAGTGTTTTTTAAGAGTTTCTCCAAGTTTCACAAGAGATAGATCGTCAAATAGTACGTTTTTTGCCTTAAAAAGTCGACTGAAAACCGCTACTTAAGCGTAGCTAGCGACCGTTGAGTAGCCAGCAGCCGCTGGCTTTCCCTCGTTAGTGCACAAAAGTCTGCAGGCCCAGCGGTCGGTGGTCTGTGGTCTCTGAATTTCCAACTTCTGCATATGAGCAAGCGTTGGGGACCCAGCGCCTGCTGGCCCCCAATCTCGTTTTCGTGTCTTTTCTCCTCCCGTGCACTCTTCGACTCGTTTCGTCTTGTTCGGCTTTGCACTCACGGCATAATTGGCTCCTTCTCAGCTCAAATCCATCTTTCATCTCACCATCCTACACCAAACATGAAAACAAAAGAAACCGGCGTAATATGAACTAAAAAAATATGAAAACAACACAAACTAATGACTAGACTTAACGACACAACGATTAAAAACATACCAAAAATAAGATAAATATTTTTTACTACTTGAAAATTGTTTAAGAGTTTATGTTGGATGAAATATAAATGTATTATATAGTTATTAATGAGTATTTAATAAAAAAAATTTATTATTTGACTATATCAAGAGAATCTCATACGATTTTCATTGTTCATAAGTCAAAGACTTTGGGCAATGGGCAAGGCAAGATGAGATTCATTTGCTGGATTATTGAATTGTAACGAGAATATAAATATTGGATTCATTTGAAATTTTGCATTAATTTCAAATTCAAATTTAAATGGAGATCAAACAATAAAATGGATCATATGTGTATGAAGATTTATAATCAAAAAGAGAATTCGTATGACACCAGAAGATGATTAATTTCCTTCTTTGACAGCTAAAGGAGTCTGAACATAACTCTTCCAACTATAACTATGCATGACTACGTCATAATAGTAATTAGTCAGAAGGCTTGAGTTTTGAGCTGTCTCGTCTTCAATTACAAATCTATCAAGGTCAGGGATTGGAACAAATTACTCTAATGCGCTCCTGTCTACAAATTAGTGGACATGTAAGATCGCCGAGGCTAGACGATCCTTACTATAAAGTTGTCCAAAAGCAGATGTCAATTACGGTGCAAGTGAAGGGTAACTTATTGAGTATTGATTTATTAAGAAGCAGCACATATTGATCTCTATCAAATGAAGAATACATAAATTATTTAATTAAATGTGTTAGCTAGGGTCATGGCTTGTATAAATTTACTCAATATTTCACCCAGGACTAGATGATTGTTAGCTACTTGCTAAACGTTCATGCATGTGATTTGTAGATTGTTTAAATTGAAGAGTTAATTTTAAGTGTATAAATTTATTAGGTTATTTATTCAATTAAATAAATATAACGATTAAAAATTTTAATTTATTATGAGCATAATGATTTTATTAATTATGAACCTGAGAGAGAATGAGATATCACACATAAAAAGGATTAAATTGTATTAAATGATTCAATTATTGAATCAAATTAATAAATGAGCATTAGTAATGTCTTAATATCACTTAAACTATTTAAATTAAAATTATTTATGTAATCAGATATAAAATCCAATTTGATTAATTTATATTTAAAAAAAAAACGATATATGTGTATAAAATTCTGACGGGCTATGATTGGACGGGCCTTGAAACTACAAAAAAAATCCGTCGAATCGGGCCGGATTGGCCCGACCAGATACTCTACATACGATACGAGCGAATGATTGGAGCAATTGATTATTTAATTTAATCACTTCATAACATAATAACTGAAATGGGAAAGGATATTATTTGATTTAATAAGAAGTTATTAAAATAGTTGGAACGATATTATTCCATTTCTTTAATATATATTTTTATAATTTCCATCCAATTTAAACTCGAAAAAAGTAGAAGAAACCTGAAAAACAAACAAAAACAAAAAAACAACAAAGAAAAGAAAGATAGCCCAAACTTTAATCTATAAAGAGGAATCCAACCAAAAACATCTTCTTCCACTAACATGAAAAGGATGCTAAAGCACAATATACTCCAATACGGCGTCGCCGCCTACATCACTTTCGCCGCCGTCATTAGCCACAGCGCCGCCCGGGACCTCCGACCTTCGGAGCACGGCCTAGCTAACCAGAGAGGCGCTTCTTCGCCGCTTCCGCCCTATCAAAACGGTAACGCGCAGAAAATGCTTTCGTTCTTCAGCTCCGCGACGCCGTCCGAGCCGCTGCCAGTGTCGCAGAGTATCGGCGCCGGCGGAGACACGTGGTGGAGCGTCCGTAGCGGCGGCGGATCGCGCGACCTTCGTCGAGATCGCGTGAGGCTGGGTTTGTTGGTGGCGGCGGCGATATGCGGCTTCGCCGGTATGGCTTTGCTGGTTGTCTCCGGCGTCGTTTACCACCTCCGCCGCCGTAGGGAGAAGGGCGGAGCGGAGAGGTTATCAGAGCTTTATGATTAGGTGGGTTGAGGTTAATTAATTAATTAATTTTGTTATTTATCGTTGCTAATTAATCTTAAATCTAGAATAATACTCTCACTAGTCACTATATATATGTGTGTGGTTATATTATTATATGTAAGCATTGCATGAAAGCAACGATAAATTAATAATGGTTACTAGTTTGAATTGAAACAGCTGTTAATTGTTTGATAAGATGAATCGTGATGCTGTCTTTTCAGACTTCAATTATCATCACTAATTCAATTATTTGAAAAATAACTAGAGAGGACAACTGTACATATCTTAGTCATGTGGATTATTTATTATAATTGCAATTCTGCACTTCATTTAATTATTAGGTTTATATTGAGCTATTCAATAATGACCATGATCATCATCATATAAAATATGAGAGAGATAGGATAATTTTCAATAAATATAAATTAAGCACATTTTTCTAATATTGCACTTAAACTTAGAAAATTTGACCCACACTAGATATGTAATTGATCTGTGTCCTGTTAATATATACTCCCTCATCCCTCATTTTTTTAGTGTCTTATTTCAATTTTTTTCTTATTTCTAAATAGGTGTCCTATTTTAAAATTTTAGAGTATATTTATGATAATTTTTCAATTTTGCCCTTATTTAATACTTATTAGAATTTGATATTATTTGTATGAATGTATTTATTATGCTATTAAATTAAGGATATATAAATAAAATTTTCATTTTATTGGTATGTATGATTTAGTAAAATTGGACACTTATTAAAAAACGGAAGAAGTACATGGATATGTAATTGACACTGTGTCATGTTAAGTTGTTGACTGTGCAAATTAAAAATATTGAAATTTTAATTGTTGTTAAATACACTAATATTTAACAAGTTCTAAAATATATTTACTCAAATATATTTTACATGAGATATACGTTAATTAATATATTTACATATATTTCAAATATAAATTTCTAATATTTGTATTTCTTATTCAAATATATATATATATATTGGTTAATAAAAATTTATATAATTATTCAAAATTAATAAATATGATTAATTTTGCGTACTACTAAATATAAATTCACATTAACCATTAAAATTACACACATATATATAGATGAAATATAAATTATAAATTTTATTTTTGGAATAGAAGTGTTGATTAATTAACGTATAACATATTAAAAATAAATTCGAGTAAATATTTATTTCTATAACTTTTATGAATAAGATAATAGTATATATTATAATTAAAATATATCAATTTCCATAACACTCATATAGTTATTAGAAGAGAAAATTGCTTCACCATTTTTATGGTCATAAACTTCAATTTTTCGATGAAATCAAACTTAATGTGCAATTAATTCAAAAAAAATCAATAATTCATACGTGATACTATATATAGTTTATGAAAAATTAATGTATTTAGTGGTAATTGAAACTTCAATATATATAAATTTTTAAATTTGCAATTAACGTGACACATGACAAATTACGGATCCATATAAACATTAATTTAGTTGATATCGAGTCTGATGTAATATTTAAGACAAATTGGTAGTGTGTGAATTATGAATTATATTTTTTTAGATATTATGCAACACCATAAATTGTGATTGGTTTGTATATTTAAGGACAATTATCACTTTTAAATATACATTTGTCGTGGATAATTACGTACTAACTATACTGCTAATGCTAATATGAAAGAGAATAAATATTTGATGTATGGAGACTCTTAATTCGTAAAGCGTGACTTAATATATTATCTGAATTAAAAAGAAAATTATTTAATGTATTATCTTATTGATATTATTTTCCATGTTTGTTTTTGTACTATAAATTAGTTGGACTGATAGTGGAGAGAGATTGGTTAAGATAAGATACCAAAGTTTCAAGATTTGATAAAATAATTCTCCAAAAAATGATACTACTTAGAGTTAGAATGGTGACACGATCACATGAAACCATACCTTACTACCTAAGTTAATGTCCGAATCTCTACTTTTGGCTTAAACTCTAATTCATTAGAGTTGGGGTCTTAGTATACGATGACGTTCACACATTTTAAATAGTAGTATTTTACTATTAATAGGACAATCGAAAACAAATAAAGTATAATATATTTTCAATATGATTATCTTCAAATTTATTATTTTTATTCATGTAGATAAATAATAAATATTTGATAAATGATTATGAATTTTCACTTTTTCACTATGATTTATTAATTATTGTATAATTTAATATAAAAATATTTTAAAAAAAATATGTGATATTGATACATCAGCTGTAAACATAATTTTCAATATTTTTAAAAAGATATAAAATAATTTTTAAAATCTTATCCAAAAAATTTATAAATAATTTAAGATTAGATCTAAACCATCCATTATATGTTAATCAATAAATTATTAGGTATTATTATTAATACCTAATAATTGATTTTTATTTGATCCATTCCTATATATTTTGTTGAAATATCGCAATCGTTTTTAGGTAGAGAACAACTTGTAGATATCAATTTCTTTTCAAGTGTCAAATTTTTCCTAATAATTTTCAAATTGATACAAGTTAGTAGGAAGGACATCATAGCCTATTATGATCCTATTTATCAATCCAAATCACTCACTCAATTTTACCAATCTCATACATCGATATACATATACACAAGTCCATAAAATCATAATGGAACATTGTCTCACCACTTCACACTGGTCACATCACACGCTACAAGTAAAAAATCAAAATTAAATTATACATTATTCTCAAATATAACAATGGAGAAGAGGGAAAAATTGAGAGAGTGTGTGTATATACAAAAAATAGTATTAGTTAAATAGTAATATTCAAAGAGGAACCCACTCAAGTTCAATTTCAACCTCACCAGATTCAACATTTTGGAGCCTTAGCCAAAGGTCTTGCTTCACCTTCCCGGCCACAATGTTGACGGGGCTGTCTTCGATGAGGGCATTGTCGTACGACTTCAGCCACTTCCCGATCTGCATGTCCGAGAATTTTTTAGGATCTCCGTACGCCAATGCTGACGTTACCATTGGCTGAATGTCGATGTCCGCCTCCCCCATTATGTCGTCAGCTGAGAACGTGTCATGATCGTATACTTGCTGCGTTACAAACGACCAAACGTTTTAAGATTATGCAAACACAAAAACTTGTGTAATTATTTATCTCTCTCTCATGTTCTAAATGTGACATCAAACATGGAAATAGATAATAAAGCAACAACACATAAGGGTGTTTGTAAATAAAAGTTAAAAGTGTAATGTCTTAAGAAAGAGTTGTAAGAGTGAAAGAATATGAGGATCACCAGTTTTATTTGACTGAAATCCTGTGGAATAGAAAGCTGAAGCTCCTCATTCCACACGGGATTCAAATTGCTATTCACCACGCTCGTTTGCACCTTCTACAATCACACACAACCAACGTTAATATCTCCACGAATCGCATAAAGATACTACTAATACGATATTTCTTAGGGCTGTATACTTGAAAGCAATCATCTAGTTTGGTTCAAATGCATGCTAGAGTTCAATATCTACTTCATATCCTCAGGAAGTTGAATAGGGATCCAGTTCCCGGTTCATTTAATATTATGTCACTTATTTCGAAAACGGAACACAGAGAAAGGGAAACCATAGAAAACAATGCAACCTTACAAAACATTAGCATTCCTTCCTTTCCATTTTTATGTTGTATTCATAGAAGTCGAGCAGTTGCAAAATCATCCAAAACAAGCTTTTATTTGACATTGTAAAGAACGAATACTAACCTGTGTCCCAAGAGTCAATACAATATATGGATCGCTTGATAGCATATCCCGAACAGCTAAATTCGAGCCTTTATGTACTATAATTTTCAACGTTCCGATGAATTCCGGATCACCTTTCTGTAACCATATTTTAGATTAGTTTTATGCATGTAAACTATGTCGTTTCATATGTAAAAGGACGTTGTTTTAGAGTGCACATCATAAAATTTTCGTTGAAACTTAGGTAAGAAGGAAAAAAAATCAACAGACTGAGTTTTCTGGTTTCGAACTACAAAGGCTGTCAATAATCTTCCGGGATAAACTCGCCTGTAAAGAATTCTTTGCAACGGTACCGGTACCAGTACCGGCACCGGATTGAATACGGAGGCTAGGCTTCAAAAATGCTTGCTGCTCATATTTGGACCTACAAAGATCAAAGTAAAAGATTGCAACAATCAGTAATAGTACAGCTGCTGGTTTAACTGCATTGATTGAATTGTGTATTAAAAAGGGACGAATCGAACAAAAGATTGTGTATTTTACGGCAATTATCCCAAAGAAAAATGTCAGCTAGACTAATGACCATACTTGATAAAGCTTGTACGGTCTTCGTGGCAAGCATCGGGTGTTGGCTTCGACACCCCTTCAGGTAGGTAAGCTTCGTAAATCGAATTTGCTGACGCATTTCCCCCAACCTCAATCATTGCATCAATATCTTCATCACTCCAATCATCTATTGTCACAGACAAAACCTGTGCAGGGTTGAAGATGACGTGATGAACAAAGCAACAGGGTTTTATAACTCTTGAAAACTGAGAACTTCAGACAATTTTGTGAAGTAATTACCTTCGAAACATTCGCACCAAGGCTTCTGTGGACACCACAGCATTTTAAGCATAGAAATACTCCAATATTCGATGATCTTGAGGACACAAAGAAAGGATCGATCAATCTTTACATTCTGATCCCAAAGCCTAAATCTACGTTTGGCATCATAAGATTGTTCTTAAAACGTAGGTAGAAACACAATATTAGAAAGTCTAAACAAAGAGTGATTATATAGTATGAATACCAAATAAAATGCTGGAAATTAGACCGTCTTAACTTATTTAATACACTTGTTTATCGTTCTGCATTATCTCATTCCTTAACATCTTTAACACGTATAGGTGCACCCGTGCTTTTGTAGACCATGCTCTATTTCCCTTGACATAATTGCATAAACTATTGTCTATAGCCTATAGGCATGCAGTTTCACATCTTGTTATCTAAAGTCATTTGCTTCGGATCTTTTCTCTCCTGTTCCATTAGAGTCGAACACTTCCTATAAGGACAAAAGAAAAGAAAATGTTTAATGAAGCAAAAAATGCTCTTAATGGGCTGATTTGTTGACGAACGAGGATGACATTAGATAACAATGATAGAATAACTAGCCCTTTGTAGCATACACAATCCACACAAAGAAAAGAGAAGAAAAGGGTGGAACTTACGCCCATTTGGGGTCGGGGGCAGAACAATCTGCACATGCACGATTATCACTTTGTTCCAAGAGATCTTTCAATCTTCTTTTGCCTGAACAGATTTGTAATAAGGAGAAACAAGCGTTCAAACATAAGAAACGAAACTCATGCATTGTCGGAATGGGGAAACCAACGACTGTGACATAATAACCTCGTATAGAAATGAGCAATACACATAATAATATGACCTAACAAAAATAGCAGAAGTGCCAGCAGTTTTCCAACAGTGCATTAACTTAAAAGAGTCATGAGAACAAGCTCAGTTTCTACAACTTCTTATCATCATTCTACATCGAAATAATCTAACTTAGTGAGGCAACAAGTGGAGATAAAGCTCTTCAAATGGTTACTCCAATTCCCTAACTGATTTACTTATTATTTTTGTATTTGTAAAGCATAATTGAATATTTATGTGCTTAGAAATAAAATAAAAATTAGAAAAAGCACACCTGAAGATGCTTTCCCCAGACCAGATGGATGGCTCATTGATCCGTTCACACAATCTAAATTTAAAAAAAATAATCAAAAATAATTCTTCTTGAAAATTAAGTAATAGCTATGCAATTATATATTCAGCATTGGGGAGTCCAGAAAAATCGTATCTTTGTCTGAAAATCATTCTTAAAAAGGAAATAAATGGCTGGAGATTCTAAAGAAATTCAGAATTGCGAAATGAAAGCATTTCAGAAACAGAAATTCAACACAAAGAAAAAGGGGGAGAAAACAAAAAAGAAGAAGAAAATCTTGAAATATGGATGGAGGTTGCATGTTCAAAATCTGAAAGAAAAAATAACATTTTACACAATATGATTTAATGGAATTTGAGGAAATTGCAGAGAAATAATATACCTTTTCCTGGAGAATTTCTGAAGCAAAATCAAGAAAAGAAGAGAGAATTGGAGACCAAATAGGCCGTTATATTTCATAATAGCTGTTTTCTTTCTTTCATGTCTTTTTTCTTTTACTTCCTTCCCTATAAAAATTTCTCTTGTTGGATTTGTAAGCATGTGCTATTCATTTTCTTGTTGAGCTTTATTTATTTTTTTTCATATTTACACATAGCTATCATTATTTTCTTGGGATGTTATTTAATTTTATTTATTTTTGATAAATTTCTCAACTAAATTAGCACTTGTAACTCCAGCTAGATGTTTGAATAAAAGTCAAGTCGAACTTGCATTTTATTTAAATACACATTATTTAATTAATTACATACTATTCTAACAAATATTATAGAATTAAAAAACCAAAAAGAAATGAAAACCATGGCAAATTCCAGATAATATATATTCTCCATCAACAACAAAATGTTACAGACAAATATCTTAAAATTTAACAATTCTTTCAACATTAGAATGCAAAGAACATTTAATCAAGAGAAGGATAATATTCTAAAAATGAGGAAAAGCATTTTTCTTACTACTCAATACACTTCAACATGCCACTGTTTGTTCTTCTTGAGCTGTGAGAGCTTCTCCTCCCAGCTTTCGCCTCTCTGTTCCGCAACCTTCTTCAACGTCTCCTGTATCCCGGGCATCATCCCTTTCAGCCCGCAGAAGTAGATGTGGGCCCCATTGTCCAACATCTTGAACACCTCGTCGCTGTACTCCTCGATCTTGTCCTGCACATACATCTTTCCACCACTTTTGTTCTTTTGCTCTCTGCTGAGGGCACGGTCGAACCTGAAGTTGTCAGGGTAATCCTTGAGGTATTGGGAGAACTCGTCATCATACAGCAGACTGTCATTGTTGGCAACTCCCAGGAAGAGCCAAGCTAGCCCTCCAAACTTGAATGTCGGGACATTCTCCATGAACATACGTCGAAGATACCCTCTGAATGGCGCTACACCAGTGCCAGTGGCGATCATAATGTGGGTGGCATTCGGGTTTTCTTCGGGGAGAAGCATTATCTTACCAGAAGGGCCTACAGAACAACATGCTTGAGTTTATTTGAAGGGTCCTCATAAAAACAATTGTGGTTAACAGATTTAAAAGAAGAAAATTATCACTTTGAGCCATGAATAGCAGGGTTGATCTATATGAACTGGTGCAAGTGTTGCTGATTCACATATATAGGTTAACTTGATGGATTGATAAAGACGACCGAGCAAATTCAAAGAATATTCACATAGATAAAGGAAAGAGTGAACAGAATACTACGTTGCAAGAAACCGGACCAGTTGTGTTTTTTGAACATGACCTCAGAAAATAGTATATCTTGGAGTGAGGGAAGATCTTAAGCAATTGCATTTCATGGTATTCTGTCTTGCCATTGAGATTTTACCTGTGATTTGCACCTTGTCACCGGGCTTTGAATCACATAAGAAGTTGCTGCAAACTCCTTTTTTTGAAGGATCTTCCTTTCCAGTCTCAGGATCATAATAGACTGCACGTCGAACACATAAACTTGCTGTCTTGCCATCGAAGAAGTCACCATATCTCGTAGATGCTATTGAATATAATCGTACATTGTGTGGATTACCAGGCTTTTTAGGATTCTCGCCCTGAATAATCGGAGAAAAGACAACAATAAATCAGAAGAGAAACAATCATCAAAGAAATTGAAAGAAAAAACACAGTTCTCCACAGTTATCGAGTAAGGAAAAATACAGAGCCGCAGATAGAAACATACAGGTGGAATGATTCCATAGCTCTGTCCTTCCCAGTACGGAACTTTGCCATCATGATCGATGACAATGTGACATGTCTCTCCGGGGGCATTCTGACCAACAAGCCTCTCAACGGAGACAATAGTTCCAGTGTAAGGCTCCTTGTTCTTGAACAAATGTAGCGGTGGCTCTTTCACATCTTCCAAGCTCAAAGGTGAAACTGCTACCTTAGGTTTGCTAGCTTGTTGCACCGACATGCAAACCACGGGTCGACCCCTAGACAAAAAGCTCGCGGCTCTGAAGTCCAAAGAGAGATTCGAACTCCACGACTTTTCTTGAAAAGACACATGGTTGCTCTGCAATATATAACGAGATTCAATCACAACGGAGAACTAGTTGACCTCAACCAGAAAGCTATCAACATCATAGGAGTAAAATAAATTAAAAGGAAAGAGTGAAGAGTCTGTAAAGATAAATGTGACCATCAACTGCCAGATATCAAGACTAAGAAGGTTTGTGTTGAAGAATGCTATTACAGCCTACTAACATCTAGATCCATTCCACATTTGCTTAAAAGAATGTTTGTTTTGGAGCTAATCAATCCACACAAAAGCTAACACATCATACTCTTTTCTACCTCTTTTTTTTCTTTTTCCAAGTATATGTATAGATGAGTCTACCTCAGGAGACTCTTGATTTAAAAAGTATTCAGACTTGCAACTAAGAAAGTTACCATTCAAAAAGAAAAATGAACAAAACATCATTAAATCGAAAATCAGAATCATTGGGGTATGAAGATCCATTGCCACCTTTGGTTAAAACAATGTTGTGTTAGAGCTAATTAAAGCACAAGAAATGACACATTTATGTTTTTTACGACCTTATTTTTCTCTCGAGAACTTATGGGGTGTCCCACTAGACCAACTAGGCCAGCTCTAGAACACTGTTACTGGAAATTGTAAACAAGCTAAACAAATACAAAAACAAAATTTTGAAAAGAAATATGAATCATAACACTTATACCTAAAGTCTTGATTGATACAAAAACATCATAAAAATTGTAAACATGGAACAAAGATTAACTCGAAATACGTAGGATCAAATACCTAAACATCTGAAATAAATTCCAAATGCATCATCAGATCAATACAATTCTATAAGAAATCAAAGTTCAATGCAATTTTACATAAATAATTAAAGAAAATTACCTTAAACACGGATTTACGGAGAGAAACATCGTTATTAACGGAGATAGCAACTGGGACCTGCAAAAAAAGGTAAGATTTTTCCCAGAATTGAAAAGATAGTCAACGTAAAAAATCCACCAAAAAAAGGCCCAAATGAAAACACACCTGAGAGAGAGCAGAATGAGCCATGATCGGGTGAAAGAAGAGGTCGACGTCAGATAGAACGATGCGTGCAAGTATATGTATAGGAGCAGTGTACTACCCTATGAAATGAAGGGGGCGGAGAGTTGAATTATAAAGATGATTTTAATTAGTAGTCACTCCATTAATTAATTAATGAATGAATGATTAAGGGCTGCTGGCTGGGTGCAGAGGGTGGGCGTCAGCTTTTGGGCTGCGTTAAAGGACAAGATTCTTGGCTCTTCAGTTATGGAGTCTCACTCTCACTCTCTCTGGGGTTTTACTATTTTGTTTGTGTGTACATGTCATAATACTCCACATTTCTTGTCTTCAAACGGTTGGTGTAAACTGATTTATATATTTACCATACCAAATAAAATTGCTATATGAATATGTAGCTTTTTCTTTTTGTAAATAAACAGCACGGGGGATTTATTATTAAATTCGCTCTTAATTGATTATTTACATTTTGTCTCTTAAATAATTTATTGAATTATAGTATTTGACCAGCACATACTATTATTCTTTTATTTATTTATTTTGTGCCGGTTAAAATGTTAAATTAATTTGGAGAAATGCAATGAAGTTTTAGATTCCTTACTTTTTCCTAATTGAGCTTTAGAACTTTTATTGCCCAAACTCTTAAGTCGATAAGGAATTTTAAAAATTGCTTACATAACACATATTATTTTAGACATTAATTTCACAATCACTAGGTCAATACACAATGTCAAAATTAGATGTCCATCAGTACTTTTTCTGGAAAGTTAACTTTCGATGTGTCAAAATTAGGTCTTTGTACTCTAAAATTATGAATCTGATTTAGCAAATAATGATAGTTTTTACGAACAAAGCTTTTAATAGGTTTGGTTTAAAAAAAACTTTAAAACATAATAAAATATTTTGAAATGATTTGTAAGAGAAGATACGAATCTAAACATAAATTGCTCGTAATTCGAAGATTGAGAAAACATTAAATAAATCAAAAATAAATTTGTATTCGTTTTGACTCAACTAGTGATCGTCTTAATTTTCATGATTTAGTATATAGTATGTTTGTTTATTTACAATGGTCAAAGTACTCAGCCGGTGTACAAATTTGAATTAGAATTTTTTAAAATGTCAATTGAACCATATTCTAACCATTTGAATAAATTTTTAACTTCCTAGATTTATATCATTTCAACAAATATTTGTGACTTTTAAATAAATAAAGTTTTTATCTACTGAACTGCTTGCAAGATCGATCTAATGCCAATTCAATTCTGAAACTATTTACAATTGTGCATAAGAAAAAACGACTTCAGATTAACTAATGCAAATTTTAATGTATGTTAAAATTCTATTCAAATTTAATAGCATAAATAGCAGCAGGAAAATTGGATGCAGAGGTCAATATATAATGCTCAGCTGCAGATACAAACTCAAGATTCAGAGTATTTTGCAAGACTCAGTACCATATGCATTTCTAGAATCATGATTTCCTGCTTAACTTGAGCAAAAACATTCAGTGAAACATCAGCAGAGAAATGAGACAGCACTACTGCACTAGAGTAGGATCCTCGTTTCTGACATAAAAATGATGTTTAGACAAGAATTGCAAGTCCCTCCTTTTTGGAAGCCGTGGCTGCGGCTGAGGCTGCGGCCGCCTTGTTTCCAGGGAAGGCGGTGCGTGAAATGTCAACAAGAGCTTTGAAGCTATATGGCTCGTGCATAGATAACTCGGAGAGAACTTTCCTGTTCAGCTGAATGTTCTCCTTCATTAGACCGTGCATGAAGTTTCCGTAGTTCACCTGTCATGAAATAGACGAAGCATAAATTGAAAATGAACTCAAAAGCATCATCACCGTATTACTCGTATAGAAACTCAAAACATGCTGCCAAGCTTCACTCGGAACCTTCCAAATGAAGAAAAAAAATTTAAAAATTCATGTTTCATTTAAAAAAAATCCACAAGTATGAGCAACAAGGCGAAGGCGAGTTGATAAGTTTGTAATACAACTCAATACTTTGATTTCCAACTTTATGATGAAAAACAACACCACAAAACACATATATAAGATGAAATCTCCAACACCGCCTGCTACATGTTCCTTCCCAAGCAGTAGGTAAGATCAAACCATCAAGAACAAAACAATAAAGGATGTCCACACAACTAAGGGTGCGATTCTCAATGGCCAAATAAATTTCTATGAGGAAAAATACAGATGCACGTAAAGCAAAAAGGTTTACCTCTTAGGCTTTTATGACCTTTGTCTCTATATGCCTTTTTTGTGCCCGTAATAAAACTATTTTTAAGTTTTGTTATGTGAATGCCAATCCAAATGCATGTCAATATCCATTTTTCCTAGCTAAGTATCTAGTCCAAAAATGTGAAGAAGATATTTGATCTATATTACCTTCTTCTCAAAAAATTTAGCCTTCTTCTCCATCTTTTGAGTCACTTCTCTACACTCATATCGCTCCTAGTTCTAAGTGGATGTTTATGTTATTAGGAGATCCAAATATATGGAGAAATCCATATTCTCCTAGTGTTTTACCAAATCAAGCCCATCACCAGTTGCTTCTCTCAGAATGAATCCAGTCTAAACTTGATATAGTTTTCTTCTAATCTGTCCTTAACACATATTTACTAGCTACACACTACACTTTATCATCTGCTCTAACTTTCTTCTAATCTCTAAAGTCTTACCGAGTAATATTTAAACAAATAATCATCTACAGTTAGCTTTGTTCTAATCTATTCATTCAAACATTTCCATTTTCCTGAAATTCCTCAAACCAATCTAAAATGGATCCAAAATAACATCCATGGACAATGATATTTCTAAAAATCTAGCCTTCACCATGAAAACTTACAAGCAAACCATCATTCACAACAGAAGCACAACATTCAAATCATGAGAAAAAATGCAGCATAACCACAAATGTTAGTGAGAGAGAAATTCTCCGGACCCCGTGCTGTCGGGTTCCGGCGTTGATTCGCTGGATCCAAAGACCGCGCATATCCCGTTTCTTGTTGCGGCGATCCCTGTAAGAGTACTGCAGCGCCTTCTCCACTCTCTCCCGCGCAATTCGAATACAATTCTTCGCCCTTCCCCTAAACCCCTTGGCTAATTTGAATACCTCCTTCTTGTTCATCTTGACTAGTGGCTTACGCGGTTCTTCCCCCTCTTTCGAATTGCAGAAATGTTTTCGTTAAATTGTTTGGTCTTTCGATCTGCAAGGGTTTTACAGAGGCTTTTGTTAGTTATTTGCACATTGACCTCTGAGGTTGTCTGTTTTCACCTTTTAGTCCCTGCTGCTATTTACTGATTAATACTGCTATTTTTCTTTTCTTTTCGTTTTGGTAGGCTGTCCAATCGGGTCGGTTAGTATGGATACCCTACCCGAAATACACCCAAAATGTCTACCCCATCTCGAATGGCTTTAAATGTCATATCACAACTTTTTTGCCTTCAGTCACAATAATAATAAAATTATAACTAAAACTTGTTGGTAGGGCACCAGTTTATTCATATCCAAAAATTCAGAAAATTTTTATATCCAACGATGAGAATGCTAGATGGAAATTTTGCCAGTTATCCTTGATATCGGAACTCCTAGATTGTAGAAACATTGTCGAGACATTAAGAGCACTCACAGCGGTGGGGCTCTGGAGGTGGCCGGGCAGAGACGGGCTGGGGGCTACGGCGCGAGACCTGGCTGCAGGAGGCAGCCTCTGGAGGTAAGGTTGCGGGCGGATAGGCCAGCCTCGGAAACCCCATACAAAAAATTCCATTTATTTACATAAGGGAGTCTCCCATTGTGGATGCTCTAAGAGTTCGTCTAAGTTGCTATTCCTTCCGTCCCGCTAAAAATAGTCATGTTTTTTTATGGAAAAAGTAGCATATCCAACCCTTAAGGTAGAAGCCCTTTGGCGGATCACCCCTTATGGTCCACTTTTGTTCAAATAGGCCCCTGAAGTCGATAAGTTGCTGCAACTTCACCCCTTTTACTAAAGGCCGTTTAATGACGTTAATTAAAATATTTTTTTATTTTGGTTTCTCAACGGCTATATAGCAGTCATATACGTGTATTTACAGTCATTTTACAATATATGCATAATGTTTCGACTAAAATTATTCGAGTCGCTCGCAATTTAGAACGAGGTCATCTAGCAATAGTAAGTCAACTCAAGTCGTATTCTCAAGGAAGACTTAACAGGGCAATTTGAATCTTTGTTCATAAAACGAAACGCAATAAAAAGGAATTTGATTTGAAATATTATATCTAGGCGAAGAATGTAAATAAGAAACGCAATTTAAATCTAATCTACGAAAGCGAAATAAATCTAATCTAAGAAAAGTAATAACTTTGAAATTGAATGCAAAAGAATTACGGAATGAAATCTGGAAATTGCAAAGGGAATAAGAAATTGAAAGCATAAACAGTAAAACGAATTTAAAGCAATAAACGAAACAAGAATAAGTAAAGGGAAAACGAACGAGCTTGAATTAAGAACTGAAAACGGTCTTTGAATTCACAACGGAAGAAATCTGAAAACGAACTACGAACTACGAATGTTGTAATCGGCTAATCTTGAAGACGAAAAATAATGTAAAGAACTATCTAGGTCTCGACTCTCGGATCGAGGTCGAGACGAGCTAATCTATGAACGGAAAATATACGGAAAGTGTTGGAAAAATAGTCTAAAGTGTCGTGTGAAAACTGGAGACGGAAGTCCGGTCGAAAGTCGTCTCTCTCGAATCAAAATCACGCCGAGCATATATAGGCGAAGGTCAAGTCAGCGACCGCGTAAGGGTCAGTGGCCGCTGACCAGGTTGTTCCGTGCCATCCGCGGGCCGTTGGAACGGTCCCGAGTTACCCGCTAAGTCAGCGGCCGCTGGGCAAGGTCAGTGACCGCTGACTTGCTCTAGCGCGCGTCCGCAGGCGCTGGCTCGCCGCTGGCGCGTATGGCCTAGTCAGCGGCCGCAGAGTGTCACACGACCGCTGACTAGTGCCTCGGCACTTGTCTTCATTTTCTTCTCATTTTTCGATTCTTCCTTGTTCCTTTTCCAACTTCGACGCTCGTTTAGGCCAATGATCCTGAAACATAAAATGAAACATAAATCGGACCAAAACATCACGGATGAGGGAAAATAATACGAATAAAGCTACGAAAAACCTAAGTTTAGATGAACAAAATGAGACTAAACACATAAGAACCCTAATTTTTTAGTTCCAAAAATTGAGAGATTAGAATACCATATTTGTATAGTATAATTGAAGGTTTTTGTTGTTGGTGGTGAGAGAGGTGGAATGAATTCGAATTCCTCATGTTGGTCAAGCTTTTCCAGTAGAATACGTGGGATGGAAATGGTGTACGAAGGTAATTCAAAATTTTGCAATTGACAAAATAATGGCATGAGGTTGAAGGACGAGAATCCAGGTAGGAGGTTTTATGGTTGTAGAAATTGGAAGGTATGTTTTCTGTTTTCCTTTACATTTTTTCATAAATCAAAATCAATGGATATATTTTATAGATAAATTCTGTGGATATATTTTTTGTAGACAAATAATTGTGGGTATTTTGAATGGCATGACGAATCAATGAGCGTGAGAGCTAAAGATGTGATCAATTATTTGAAGAGAGAGAACAACAATTTAATGAAAATGAATGGAGGAAATTGCAAAACTGGCGAGGAGCTTGATGTGGAAATTCAACAATTATGGGATACCATGGAGACAATGAAGGAAGAAGCTAAGAAAGGGAAGAAAAATATTAGAATAGCATGCTCTATTTTACTTGGTTCTTGGTTTATGTTGTTGGCTCTTTTCTTTATGTTATAACTTCTTTGTTAATGTATGAATTGTAATGCAGTTAGTAACTTATTTGTTAATGTTTATGAAATGTAATGCAATTAGTAAATCAAAACAAAATGAAGTTTAACCTTCAATCCAATCATTTTTTAGTCATTTATATGGATTACTAAATCAGACACTTCAATTCATTTAACTCAAACTTAATAACACTCATACGGATACCAAAACAAAAGGAAGTTTAACCTTCTTGAACATGAGATAAATTCAACAAATCAACCCATCAAAATAAGCTGCATATGAGAACAAAATATGCATGACCAAAACATTGTTTTCCCATTACATTCACAAAACAATATGAAGTTGTGCATGCATTAGCCTTCATCGATTTTGTTCTTTTCCTTCATTGATCATGTTCTTCTTGAGTTGCTCTCATCCACTAGTTGGCTTGTGGTAACAGAAGGTGATCCTCTCCACTTTAGACCTGGAGGTTTGAATGGTAATGCTCCTTCTTTTGGCACTCTCCTATACATGCTCTCTTGCATCTCTTGTTTTTGTTGATAACCTTTTCATTTGGTATTGAGAATCTAACATTGGGAGAACTCTCATGTTGAGTGCCTTGTGAACTTTCATTAACCAAACATTCTTGCAAGTTTTATTGATGATATAACAATAGATCAAACAATTATGTGCATTAGGGTATAATAAAATAAAGACTACAATGTATTATATATTGAATTATATACATACTCTACCTTAGAATTCATGGAAGGACAATACTTCTTTTTGTGATATGTAGCATGACAAACACTGCAGTATTGCACCTGGCCTCTCCTAGAAAGATGGTTCTTACCCCTCGGTTCATTAGATGCTCTAATCCTCTTCTTCTTTGGCCAACCAGCCTTCTTCTCTATGGGTGGAGGCTCAATTGGTGCACAAAGTTCTAGTTTGTAGAATTTGACTCCCGGAACAGGTTGTATTGCATGCTCATAAGATTTAAGATATGTGGATTTATGATACCACTTAGACATCATGGACAGTGGATCCATATTGGAAGAATAAAGAGCAGCAATTGCATGAGAGCAAGGTACGCCACTAAGATCTCAAAGCCTACAAGTGCACATCTTCTTATCTAAATAAACTATATATTTATCCTCCCCTTCCCCAATTTCATAACCATACTCACCATTCCAAATAACTCTACAAGAAATAGCATTTTCCTTGTATGCTTGAAATAATCTCATCGCATTAGGGGAGTACTCACCAGCCCATGAATCAGCTAATTTTCTCCTATCCTTAATCTTAAATATTACTAAAATTCTTATATCTTCAAGCATGCTAATGATAGGTTTGTGTCTAGCATCCAATATACTTGAGTTAAAGCTCTCTGAAATGTTGTTATCTACCATGAATGTACTACACCTAGTACTTTGATAAGCTCTGCACCAAATTTGGGGTGGATACCTTAACAAATCTTCAGAAGCTTTTTTTTTTATTTTTCCAATCTTAGCAAGATTGATCTTGAACTTTTCTTCAAATGAGCTCCAAGCGCATATCCAAAATCTCCTCTTTAATTGATCTCATTTCCATTATTTGGACCAATTGACATAGATATGCCTAGCACACCACCTGTGTTCTACTTCAGGAAGAGTATTCTTTACTGCTTCAATTAGGCCCTGCAAGAACAAAGCATAAGAGCATCAATTAGTGCAAGCATTACATATGTAGTCAATATTTGAATAGCAAGAAAATGTGTACCTTTTGCATGTCAGACATTATGGTTATGTGAGCTCTTTCATCAAGTTCCAACTCTTGCCTTAACCAACACATAAACCATGTCCAATTAACTTTGTTTTCTTTGTTGACTACTGCCCATGCAATGGGAACAATACGATCATCGGCATCCTTACCAACTGCACTAAGTAATACACCATATGCAACTCCCTTGAGATGACAACCATCTAAACTTATGAGAGGTCTGCATCCACCAATCCAATTCCTTCTACATCACAAATAACCTCCTGAAGATCCTTTTGCCATTTGTCAGTCCATCTTTTGACAATTGAAGTTCCATCTTGCTTCCTGGATTACTTTGTTTTACCTGTTGAATGTATGCACGTAGCATGGAAAATTCTTCTTTGAAACTTCCTTGTAGTTCTGTAATTATAGCATGCTTTGCTCTTGTGCACTTATGCCTACTAACATGAAGTTTTAAGTGTTCCTTCATATGACATTGCATGTCTTTCACACTGAATTTTGGATTCCTATAAATTGCATCCTTGAAGTAAGCTGCCAGATATGATTGGCTTGTACTATTCACTTCTCTTTGCTTCATACAATTATGCTCCAAAAATAATGTTTTCATAACTAAGCCTGCATTTTCTCTATCCTTGGATATGAGCATCTTGAAGGGACACTTTGCATCATTCATGCAGATAATTCGAATTCTATTAGGCTCATTCTTCAAAAACTTAATTATGAATCCAAAGTGCACCCCGTAGTTGTGGATTGCTTGTCTTGCCTCTTTTGCATCTCCAAAAGTCATACCCAAGGCAAAACTACCATTTTCTCCATCTTCACTTGTACATACAACTTTCTCTCTCTCTTCTTCAGATTCTTCATCGGCTGAGTCTTCTTTATTTTCTCCACCTTCACTAACTTCAGTCTCATTTTCTTCTTCCTCGCTGATATAACCTAAAGGGTTGACATATAATTCATCTTCCATTTCCTCTACATGAATGATGCCTTTTCTTTCTTCAGCTGCATTTTCTTCTACGCCTGCTCCATCTGTCATTGCCTCTAACCTCTCATCATCCACCATAAGTTCTTCAACATCAACCATTTCCTTTACCCCTTCTTCAACCACATGTTCTTCAACCCCCTCTAACCTCTCCTCATCCACCTTAGGTTCTTCAACATCAACCATTTCCTTTACCCCTTTTTCAACCCCCTGTTCTTCAACCCTCTCTAACCTCTCCTCATCAACCTTAGGTTCTTCAACAATATCAGTTAATACCAATGAGCGAGGAGTAAACGGTGGCATACAAAATTCATCATCATCAATATAAAAATTTTCCTCATTATCACCATAAACTGTAAACATATAATCTAACACCTTCTTACAATAATCATTGTCCCTAAGCAAATACAGTCCTTCCTCAAATCCATATCGCATATCATGCACATATATATTCCTAAGATTGGGAAACCCTAACTCTGAAAATTTTTGCTTAATTCTCTCAAATGTCATTTTCCCAAACACTTCTTCAACAAATTCTGTATCAGTTCCATAGAAAAACCATGAGTTTTCTCTATCAATCTTCTTCCAATAACCACCAAAATTGAAACAAAATGAAATTAGGGAATTTCTGCAGTAAAAACGACAAACGCAATCAATGAACGTTTTTTGCTTCAGAAGAATTCAAAAGAAGAATTTTATGTTTCAATTTATGCTGAACTATGAAAGAAAAGAAAAAAAAAATTACAAACTTTTCATCCTCATTCGGCTCTTCAGCCATTGCGTGGATTAAAGATGATACAGTTGAGATTTTTGAAGAACTTTGAAGATTGATAAACTATTGTTCCTATTTGTGGAGAATTTGAAGAAGTATGATATGTGTGAAGTTGGGGTGGAGAATTATGAGAATTTTCGTCTAAAGTAGGGTGAAGAAGTTCAGAAAAAGCATTCATATCTTTAGCCGTTGAGAAACCAAAATAAAAAAATATTTTAATTAACATCGTTAAACGGCCGTTAGTAAGGGGGTGAAGTTGCAGCAACTTATCGACTTCAGGGCCTATTTGAACAAAAGTGGACTATAAGAGGTGATCCGCCATAGGGGCTTCTACCCTAAGGGTGGATATGCTACTTTTCTCTTTTTTTATCAAGTCGTTCCATTAAAAACAGTCACTTTCTCAAAAAAAAAAAAGGTTTTACGTTTAAAATACATCATTCATAACGAGACAGATGCAGTATTTGACAGTCGAGGTTTCAGATTTTCATTTTTTGCCCTTGTTATTTGTTGGCTTGTCTTTTTTTGCTTGAGCTGGGAATGATTTGTCATTATCTTATTTTCGCTTTAGCTGGGAATTTCATGTTTACAAAGATGAAGATACTAAGCTACAAAATTTATGGTTCTTTTTTTAAACTTACCTTAACTTTAATTCCACAAGGTTACTAAAATACAATTGTTTGAAACTCAGATAAATTGGCCCCAAATTTGTGAGACAACATATTTCCATTTACTACATAAGTTCCACCGAATCAATCAAAATAATTCTTCACATCGAATAAAACCTGCAAAATAAGTACAATAGATGAGATGATCATTTGAAACGGAACAAGAAAAAAAGGTATGGAGATTCAGTGGCACATAAAATTCCCCTTTGTACAATGAAATCACACAGCAAGAAGAAAAGATACAGATTGTTAGCAGAATTATACAGTTTTTTTATTTATTGTAATCATGTGTTTTTAACAGGAGGCCATGACAATCTTCTATTGGAGGTTCCATCAACGTAATTCAAGTCACTGACCTCACTGCTTTCATCATCTCGTTCCTGTCGTACCCTTCCAACAGCTAAATCATCAAAACTTGATTCATTTCTCCACTGTGGTGGAGTCACACAATCAGATTCTCCCATCACTCTCTGAGAAGAATGGCCGACTCTTAGAGTCTGAAGTTTGGTGAATGACTCTCTCATTGCCGTCATCGCTTCAAAGAATCGAGTGCATGATGCTAGAGCAACAGGGATTGGACGTAGCATTTCCTAAGGGATGGATTACCACAATGTCAATAATGTGAGACGTATTTTTTTCAGGTAATAGAAGTGATTGCAAGTTCCATGAAGTTCAGAATCTGGACTTTAATGTGCTAGACGAAATATTCTCAGTGTTAAAAGTCATAAGAACACATATTTGCAAGTCATATGTATGAGAGATCTCAAGTTTTGGAGTTTATCTATTTGTACATAGAGTAGTTTTAAGCCATCACATTCAAATAGTTATACCAGGGTAAGTGTGAGACACGGCTACCTATAAGAATAAAAGTTGTACAAGGATTTCTTTCTTATTATCTAATGTGTTTCATTTGATACTTTCAGTTATTCTACAAGCTGCAACATCAGCATGACACCATCAAAGTAACTAATCCATGAGCCAGGATATTCATCTAGCTAGTTGTAAACTAGGAAAATTTTCACAAAGCACAATTCTTAAGTAAACCTTAAAGATTAGTGGTCTTCCCACTAATTATATTTTACAAATCTGTATGAAGTAATGTATGGGGCCCATCAAATTCAAATATGTACTTAAGCATGTAGCGACAAACAAGAAAGCAATTGCCGTGGAAGGTGTCTTTAAGTTTAAATACCAGGAAAGAATTGAAATGTGCAGTTTCTAACTTACCCCCCATACTGTCGGTGGTTCTTTAAAATTTTGGCTCCACTGAAAATCAGCAACAGAGGCTGTCAAGGCCCCATAATCACTCGCTGCCTTCATTAGCAGTTCTGAAAATTGTTTCTATGAAAAACACAAACACCAAACAAGTATTACAGATTTTTCAGCACTCGTCTTGGTGATTCTCAAGAGAAGTTTCATAATAAACAATATAAATAAAATTGCACTGAACATGGTCACACTCGCTTCAGGAACGATATTTAAGTATGCATCAACTTTATATGAAGTTTTAAAAAACAAATGAACCTTACAGGTTGTGAATCATAATTCTTATATACCAATGTAGTGAGACTAGATTATAAGAACCCGATCACCTTACCATATGTATGTCTTCAGAAAATAGCTTGAATAAAGTATATGCTGATGTTCTAAGTTCTAATCTACTACAACTTCACTGCACATTTATCATGCGAATAAACATGAAGGCAATAATAAGTGAGTAAACTGGAGTTATCACATTGGATGCATACCTGATATTCAGCTTCCACAGGTATGCAATCTAACGAGTAAGGTTGCTGCAGGCGAGCTATAATCCGATCCTATAAAGAAAGTTAACAAGTTAATGATCTATGTAAATTTAGCAATGATACATAAAACTTATTGTAAACGGAAAAGCAGTTAGAAAATGAATCAGAAACAATTTTTTCAAAGATATCTCGAAACATTATCAGCAAATTATTTTTCTGAGCTCCACTTCGAAGCATATGCAATATATGTCAGGTAGGCACTAAAAACCACCTCCTTCACTAATTAAATTACCTTGTTCTGAATAACATCTTTCAATATAGATGTGATTCGGGATAGGGTCTCAATCTTCTCCTCCATTTCACTCACATGCGTCAAGTGGGCTACATTCTTGTCCTCCTAAAAGTTCAGCGGATAATTGTATGAGCTTCCAAAACAGAAACGTTCGACAAAATAAATCCAATGCTAAATTTTCAAAATCACCCAAGAGTAGCAAATAATTCAACAATAGTCCAATTAAAAACCCACGAAATTTTACAAACCCCTCAGACTACAAATTCAATCTTCAGGACCCAGAATTCAAGTAAACAATGCTGAAAATCCAAATTTTCACCTTTCTGCCTTGGAGTTCAACTTGCAGATCCGCGATTTTTCTCTGTACAGCAGTCAATTCTCTCAATATCCTTATCAAGTCATCCCCTTTTGCACCAGATAAATTCTGAATTTCTTCCTGATCGAACAACAAATCAAAGTCAAATCAGCTCACCTCGAACAGAACAACAAGAGATCGAGCACAACCGCATTCACTCAACACGCATGTTCTATCAATGTTAATCCTGATGAACTACGCACAATCGCAGCAATTGCATAACCAGCTACCTAAAGACACTATCACGCAAATCGGAGCAATACTATAACAGAACCAGCCTCAATAGGTTAGAATGGATCTCATAGACCTGTGAAGGCGGCGGCGCGACGGTAAAGCCGAGATCGGCAGCGATGGATAGGGCGTCGGACATTCCCCCCACTCTTCTCAGCGGCTTCTTCCCCACCCAAGTGGGATCGCCGCCCATCGACATTACACGCTTATAGTATGCAAATGAGTGTACAAGCGGATACGTCGGCCGGCGAAATCGCCGGCGATTCAGACGGCGGAGGATCGAAGTGAGCTACAGCTAGCGAAAATTTGAAAGTTGCGAAATTAAAATTTTTGAAATATTTGAGTGGCTAAAAAACCGACTGAAACGGGTCGGATTATGACCCAAACCGTGTATATTACTATAATAGTTTGTGATTTGTTTTGATCAATAGGCCTAAGTTATGGTACTCCTAATTTACTATTTCTGTGTTTTTCCTTTAGCGTAAAATCATTTATTCATAAACCTTAATTCCTAATGATACATATAAATACTTCGTAACACCCGTGCATCGCACGGATTTAGTTATTAATGTTTTTTTAATATTATTATCACGTTAAAATATGTTTATGTAATATCATAATTTTAAACTAAATGTATACTTTCTCTAATTTTAAACTAAATGTATACTTTCTCTTTATATTTGAGTTATGGACTTCATATTATTTGAAATATATATAATGTCTTGTGGTTAATCGACAATATATAATTTTTCATATGCTCGTGTTTGTTTTCTATCCATTTAAAATGATTAATATCGTCATGTATAAATTGAGGAAGAAAAATAAATGATAAATAAAAAAAAGTTAAAGGGGTTATCTCATTGTATTCATTTCCACAATATAGTTAGTTATTGCATAAACTTTTTCTACTTTGATATAATATGCTTAAATTAATCAATATCTCTACGTTGTATTGTTGCATGAACTTTATATTTCTATAAAAATAATCTATCATTCGCGAAAAAAGATAGAAATTTCATATATTAAAATATCTCATAAATGATCTTAAACTGAAACTTGCAAACCTTTTTGTCGTGTAAAATACATTTCATGCTTGATTATTCATTTCTATTTGGAAATTGAGATTGATAATATGTGTAAACAACTCGGAGTTGTATATCAGATTTGTTTTTTCCTTCTTGAAGATCCTATTTAAAAGCAAATTCAGTATTTGACAATAGTTCTTTTAAGTTATTTGAGAATTATGAAATGTTTGAAACTCATAAAATATTTGTGACATGACCGACTAGTCTCAATTTATAATGGGTTGCATCATTGTTTGTTTTGTGATTATGGTATGTAGTGGTCGTAATGGATTGTTTTAGTGTTTAACTAGTATATGGTCCCCGTGCGATACACATAGAATTAATACATAATCAACACATTTTCAATTATAAAATGTGTATTGTGATACACAAATCATATATGCTTAAAATATAATTTTTAGGATAAAACAATCAGATTCTATTGAGCTATCTCATTGCGCTTGAGGTCATTTTGGATTAGATCGGATCAATCTCAAAATCAATTGTATTTTATTTTCACAATTCATAAATATCAATTTCCAAATCATGTTAGTCTTTTTTACGGCTTTAGACATGTATTTTAATTAATGTGTTGAGTATATTGTTAGTGGAATAAAATTCTTATATTATTTATTAATTAAATATGCATATCGTAAGTAAACTAAAAATTAATAATTTAAAATATGGTAAAAATTAATAGATATGCTGTGAATAATAGAATAATTAGTGGTAGGTAAAATAATGATAATTTAAATAAATAAAAATAATATATTTAAGTATTTACCAAAATAAAATCATGTATATTTTTTATGAAATAATTAAGATGAATAAAGTGTATTAAAAAATAATTTGACTAAAGTGTATTATATATTTGTGAATTTTGGATACATATTTGATTTATTGATGATAATTAAGTTGTTTGTAGTGTGTAAATAAAAATATCACATATAAATTTTAATATATGTATAATAAATTTATATAAGTAAATTTTTTTAAATGATTATAGTTTTTTCATATTAAATTTGTTTATTTCATATCATATATCAAATTAAAGCTATTGTCAAATTCTTTCATTTAAGATGCATATTACATATGGTTATATGAACGAAATAGAAATATTTTATTAAAACAAAAGGATAGATAAAAGAGAAAATTAATTATATTTAATATTGTAATAATTTTAAAACAATAAACTATACTATTAATAAATTTATGTGTATTGAGACATTATAATTATCGCAAGAGATTTCACGTTCTTTTAAAAATAATTGTTATATGTATATAAGATTTGACGCTAAAAGATGATTAATAAAACTTTGTTTTTATATATTAATAGATAAATATAGAAGAGTACCGGACTTTAATTTTGATTTTAAAATAATTAATAATTTATAATGTTGGATTTAATGTTGAGTTTTGGGTATTAATATTGATTTCAAAATAATTTATAATTTGATAAATTATTATATAAATATACAATTTTAATTTATATAATTAATTTTAAGTTAATAATTTAATAAAAATTCGAAATAAATATGCTACCAAAGTAGTGGATTTGATTATTTAGTAATTCAATATAATTTTTTTTTAAATATTGATTGTGTTTTTATTGATAAATATAATTTTCATAAATTAGTAATATTTTATAATTTGAATTTATATAATTAATTATTTTTCCAACATAACTTTATAAGATCATTTGTTAGTCTTTTTAATTTAATTAGAAAACACGCTTTTGTATTTTTAAATGTCATATAATAATGTGTCATTATTAGATATTTGGTCTTCAATATTTATGTTGATCAAGTTAAATTATTGATTAATATATTATATTTAAATCATTGTTGCTCATGAGATTATTATTGATTTTATAATTAGTACTATAATTCATTACAATTTTAATTTTATTTTTTAAAATATTGAAAATCACGAGCTTAATATATAGTATTTGAAGTATGAATGCCAATAAAATTAAAACTATTTAATACTACAAATTATATTTTTACAATGTTTTATATTTAAATGATTGGTGTTGATGAAATTATTATTGTTTTATATTCAATATTACATATCATAACAATTTTAATTTGATTTTTTATAACTTTTAAAAGTCAGGTGTTAAATATATAATATTTGAATACGATGCATGTTTTTACGCTGAAATACGTTTTAGAAATTTTGTTTTTCGAACTATGATTGTCACTGAAATTTAAGTTAATTATAAAATTATCTTTTAAATTGATTTGCAATTGAGAGGTGTTTTATATAGATATATAGATTTGAATGGGGTGGTAGGAATTATCAAAAGGATGTTCCTACTTCAACTTTTTCTTAAAGACAACAAGTTTCATAGGTTATAAGTTTATAATATTGTTTTGTAAGACTACTTCCATACTTATAGGTAGTGGTTGTGTTTTGTCGTATCTCCCACCTATTAAATAACGTGCATTGTGCAATAGTTTGGATGTCGTGAAATTCATTATTGTAAGAAGAGATGAAAAAAATTAATGCAGTTTATAAATAAATATTAGCTCTCCTTATAATGGTTAAAAAAGAAAAACAATGATAAATTTATAATTTATATAGAAGAGATATATTAAAAATTGATTTAAAAAATAAATATATTTTTATTTCATATTTCAAGAGATAAATTTATCTTTCGTAACATAGCCTGATATAGTGGTGGTTTCCATTTTGGGGCGTTCGGTTGCTAAAATTATAATCTAGACCATAATTATCTTATATTTGATTTACAAGATAAAATTCAAAATAAAAGATAGCTAATACTAATATTTTCAGTATTAACTTATTCCCAATGATTTTTTTTTTATCTTAGATGGAAATACCAAGATTGAATTTAATTTTGTATTATACGATCCAATAAACCAAACACGACCTTTACATAATATAATACTCCATTCCACTTAAGACGACTTTTTTTATCGTTTCCATCTGTCCGCGTGTCGATACGCATATTGTGGTCCATTAGTCTCAGGACAGCAAACCGACACGCGCCACATGAATGTTGATTTTATAATCAATGTGGGACAAGAGTTTCCTTTCACCTTTAGTTTCAAACACATAACTCCATACTTTAAGTGACTTACTTTAAATCTTTATTTCTCACTCACCGAGAATCGGTTTGGAGAAAATAAATATACCACGATCATCTACTCGAAACGTAGATCGACCCTAGATCATTTAATTTTTTTAAAATTAAATGTCACGTCACTTAAAACTTAGTCAAACTACATTGACCACTATAAATATATATGAAATATATATTTATTTAAAACGATTCCTACAATTTTTTCTGTGACCGAAAATGTATCATTCTACCCTTATCCCATTAATCATAAAATATTATAAATTTAATTAAATTATTAAAAAGACAGTTAATCACAACCATTAATTGTTATATATGGAGGATCAAAATTGTTTTATATTCTCTACGAAATAAGTTATTTATATAAATTTTGTTATATATATTTAGTCTTATATCAATTATTATTAAAATGTTATATTGGATGGACATGATTCGTAATTTAATTTCAAGACTATACCATGTAAGATTAATTGTGACTTGTTTATCTTGACCTTTCTAATAACAAAAATAATCTCGACTAATCATGTATCAAATCAATCTTGGACAAAGCCTAAAGTGAAATCAAGGCATAATGAGTAGGGATGTCAATTAGGTCAACCCGCTCGGTTTCTGGCTAACCACTCGGATTGTCGGGCTAAATTGGATTGAAATTTTTTCGGGTTGATAATTTACAACCCTAACTCTAAATTTTTGATTTTCGGACTAGCCCATCGGGTCAATCGGACTATAATATTTATGAATATGTTTAATATATATGTATATTTGTTATGATTATATATTTTAAAAATGTATATATTTAAAAAATAAAATAAAATTTTAAATATAGTTAAATATTAAAATTAAATATGAATAAATTTAAAGAGAAAATATAATGATATTATACCAAAATTGCGTCATAATTAATTTTTTAAATGATTGATTAATTGAAGGGTATGATAAATACATTTTTTGCATACAAAATCTAATATATTATGCAAATAATTATTATTTTATTTTTCATTCGGTTGATCGGGCCAACCAACTCAGTTTTGGGGCTAACCCTATCGAGTTCGAGTTATTTTCGGTCCAACCTATTCAACCTAATAAAAATTTTGGATTATAAATTTTCAATTTCGAGTAGGTCTTCGGGTCAACCCGCACTCTCGGGCCAAATGAAATCCCTAATAATGAGTTAACTTAAAAAAGAAAAAAAAAAGGCATAATGAGTTAAATATTACTCCTCTTGCACACGACCTGATTAGAGTTATTCCCGAATCCAAATGTGCCTCAAGCGTGTGGACTATTTTGCACAACAAACTAAAGTTTGGGCTATTTTGTATTTTCGAACTTTCAGTTAACACAAACCCTAAAAAGGGGCCTCATCCAAACCCTATCATTTCCTTTAAATTCACCTGACCTTCCTCACATTCTCATGTATCTCATTCTTTTCTCTTATGCTCTACAATTCGCCGCCGCACGCCGAGGCTGTAGCTGCTGATATCTCACAACTTAAAGCAGTGTTCTCCACTAAATTATTCCATTTCATTTTGTTTTAATTTCTCAATCGCCAGTGAGGAAGAAATCCCAAGAATAGGAAGTGCCGTATGACACTTTAAAACGCAGCTATGGCCCCGATCCGCCGCTTCCTTCCACCGACGCCGATTCTATGTCTTTGTGCCGTAGAATTGCGCGTCGGTCGGTAGCGGCTCCGGTGTCGCTGTGTGGTTGATTTGAAACGGGACTCTGAGGTTACGAACTCCTTTTTAACTATTTAAGATTCATATTCAACTGTTTTCCCTTCGCTTTCGGTTCGATGCCACGTTGCCTGTAGCAACAGCTATGACTGGCAATGTCTAGATTGAACCAAAATCAATTTTTTCGCACCTTGATAGGAACCTGTGGATCGATTTACCATTCGTTCACGGAGCCGTTTTATGCGATTACATTTGTGTTAATTATGTCATTTTTTTCTGTCTGCGTATTAAAAGGAAACTCATTTTTTTGTGAGACTTATGATGATCAAAAAATATCAAAATATCTGGAATTACCGTCTGAATTTTGTTGATGTTTGATCGACTATCTGAGGTTTCTTTTTATATTTATATACATTATTTGCTCAAATTTTGCAATCCAAGGGTTTGATGCCACGTCGCTGTTAGCAACGACGATGACCTGCGATGTCATGATTGAACCAAAATCAAAATTTTTGCATTTTGATAGGAATCTGTGAATCGATTTATCATTCATTCGCGGCGCCGTTTTATGCGATTACATTTTTAAAAATTGGTTAACAAAATATGTTAATTGTTATTGATTTTGGCTTATGAGGATTAAACTATATCAATATATCTGGAATTACCGTCTGAATCTCTTGATGTGATTAGCTATCTGAAGCCTGTCTTTTAAGCAAAGATTTCTCAAATCGTGATTAATATTTTCCTTTTTTTTGTAAATTCCACTATCCATTTATATTCGAAAATTTTTCTGTGATGAGAATTGAAATTTCTCCCGACACAACCGTTTTATATATTGACTTTTATGAACAAATGACGCCAAACCTCATTAAATTTTGATTCAATGATCCAAAAGGTTTAGTTATGCGACTGCCATCTGAATGCCTCGCCTTTTAATGTAAGGAAATGTTATTATTGCAAATGAATTCAGGAACATTATGCCATAATATTTGCTAGATATGCAACATTTTACACTTAAATTTCTTCAAGAAGATTGCAGTTTTGCAGGAACATTGTACTCTATAATTACTTCAAGAAGATCCTAAGTTTTTAATAATTGTATCCTGCAATTATTTCATGAAGATTGAAATTTTTTAAAAACGTTGTACACTTTAGTTACTGCATCATGATTTCAATTACTTCAAAAGATGAGATCATGTCCATATTGTAATTTGTCCTGGTATTGTAGCTAAGTTATAATTTTTCTTCATCCTAATGCGTTAGTTCTTTGCAGTCTCTTAAATTGTGAGATTCTCGCTAATCGAGTGTTAAATTTATTTTTTGCAATGCTAAATAACAAGACTTGTTTCACTGTAACAATTGGAGCTAACTGAGAATCTTTCCTCGTTCTTGTGTTTTTGATAAGTTCTATTGTTAGGAAAACTTTTGAAATGAGAAATGCTTAATAAAAAGATCGGAGCTCAAAAGAATTTATAGATTTTAAAGAATTAATAGAAGAATCAAGCCCAAAATCCCTAGGACAATGATTCCCAGAAAAATTAGCAGTCTGATCAGCTAATATATTTTCCTAATTACCAATAAGATCGTTATTAGTTCTCCATTTCCATTTTATAGAATCCCTCCAATACCTGCAAACCTACTATGATCTGTAGAGGCATCCCCATAAATTTTCAACTTTCCTCAATAAAACTACTATGGTAAAAGTTGGGGTTGTGATTGTGAATTCTCATTTACATCTTGGAACTCAGATATGAGAGATTCTGCCTTCTGTATACACTCAAATTGAGAAAATCGTTTTCCTTGAAAAATTGCTAATTTCGAATTTTTCACACAACCCAAATTGTAGCAAAGAAAAGTTGAATTACATATGACTTTTGATATAAGTAAGAATCCATTCCTTTATTGAGATATTGGGACTAAACACGCGACTCTGGATTCGAATGGGACAAATCGACCAAAAGAAAGGCGCTCAGCTGCAATCATGAATGATGTGTTATGCATTTCCTCTGCAAGCCAACATTTTATATAAATTGGATCAATCAAGACTCTCCTATGATGTAGCTTAGTTGAGAGGGAAGAATCCCACTAAGCCATCGTCAAGGAAATACTCTATTTTTTGGGGGAATGCGAAGACGCCAAATCCATTTCCATTGATTGTGGTTATTAGATTACGAAGAAGCATTTGATGACATCTTTTAATCTCTTTGCCATCCAATATCCCGATTTAACATAATAAGATCCGTCCAAAGTTTGATTCCATCGAAGACAATCTTCGTGCTCCAATGGGGATATTGAATAGTCTAAGAGAGACCAGATTTCAAGAGGGCGCGGCCTGAGATTATACTTCGCCAAGTGTAGTTAGGAGAGTAACTAGAAATAAATGAGAGTGATTGTGTGGCTATTCTTCAGCTCTGTTTAGCCAAAAAAAAGCTTTATTGAAGCATTCGAGCTCTTGGAATCCAAGACCTCCAGACTTCTTAGGGTCGCAAGCGTTTTCCCAAACTATCCAATGGATCCTCCTTTCATTGATTTAATTGTCATTTTCTCAACTTGTTTTCTATAAATAAATTTGTGATATTTTGTCTTTTTTTATTACTTTTTCATCTCTTCTTATTTCTCTTATATATTTATATATATAGTTGAAATATTTTCTCATTTCTCATATAAGGATTATAGATCATGCAAATATGATATTTTCAATAAGAAATAAGAAGCAAACATTAATTTACACGGATAGATGATTGTGGTTTAATAAATTTTTAATGATTTAGTTATATTATAATATTTCATAAATAATATAATAAGGATATTATTGTACATATGTATTGATATTCAATTTTGATAATATTTGTGCATGTGTTGTATACAATGAAGGGTTCGAATTGTTGTGGTTTTGTGTATACATATGCAACTAGGGGGGACCCAGGATAAAATTATCCTGGGGGCTAATGTATACATAAAGTTTCATCGACAAAATATATAATATTTTAAACTTATAGATTTTTCTTATAGAATATGAACTTAAAATTACACTTAGCTAAATTGTTCTAACTAGCTAAGTAGCTAACTCGTGCGAGGAAGAGGAGGCAACAGAATTTTACGGGTTTTCAATTCCTGAAATTGTTCCAAGATGGCTTCATTATCAATTGTTGCAAAAATCTCCTTCTCAACATACACAACTAGACTGTCATTCATCAGTTCATCTCCCATTTTGTTACGCAAATCTGTCTTGACAATCTTCATCGCAGAAAACACTCTCTCAACAGAAGCAGTTGCAACTGGTATAATCAATGACAATTCTAACAAACGGTATACCAGTGGAAAAACTTTATGATTCTCAGTTTCAACCAATTTCAAAGCAAGACTTCCCAAGTCCTCAATTTCAGAAAATCGAGAATCAAGTCGCACACTATAGACAAAGTTGCTCAGTTGTTGCTGAAGACATGCACATTCAGTTGGAGAGAAATCTTGTGGATAAAAGGAAGCAAGCTCAACTAGTTTTTGACAGTCAAACCGAGAAAAAGAATTTCTCGGATCAAGACATGAAATGCAACTCAATAAAATTGTGTTACCTTCCGAGAAACGATCATTCATCTCTTGTAGCATCAAATTAACAACCTAATATTGAAAAAAATAAAAAAAAGAATTGTTACAAATAACAGTCTATCAATAAATAGTATAAATATAAAAGCCACTTCTTTATGTAGAGATGGTACCTCATTAAGCACATCAAAGCGAAAATGATGATAGTTAGTGATGACTTGCCCTCTTCGCTTTCCATATCCACGAGTAGTTTCTGTCATATCGAGTAGCCTGATCTTGTGCAACTCACAGAACATGTTAACCTCATTCAAGATTATCTCCCATCCATCTGTCATGAACTCTTGTAATCGGCTTTTCACTGATTTAATCAAAATCAATGCATTGACAATATTTTGATCTCTCTTTTGCAAGACAAGTGATAACTCGTTTGTGATTCCTAACAAATGCTTCATCAAGTGTAGCACAAACACAAACTGATAACTCTCCATTTTATCAGTCAAACTTGAAGCAAGACCTCTTTGTTCAGGATTTATGTCATGATCATATATCTCGCCCAACACTTCTATCACTGAAGTCCACATCAGATGTAAACGAACTATTGTTAAATAATGTGATCCCCAATGAGTATCTCCGGGTCTTGCCAGATTAGTTTCTTGATTTTTGCCTTTTCCACTAACCAGGTTTCCAGCAACACGTATTCTTTCTTGTTCTTTCTCTCTTACTTGTTCTCTTCTTTTACAAGATGCTCCAGTCATATTTACAATCATTGTTACATAAGCAAAAAAATCACCCACAGCAGGAATGTTCTTAGCCACAGAAACAAGAACTAGTTGGAGTTGGTGGGAGAAACAATGAACATAAAAAGCTGATGGATAATCTTGAAGTAAGAGAGATTTCAGTCCATTAAACTCACCTCGCATATTTGAAGCTCCATCATATCCTTGGCCTCTCAATCTTGATAAAGACAAACCATGCTTCACAAATAATTCTTCAACAGATTTTTTCAAAGAACTAGAAGTGGTGTCGGGCACATGTTTCAGACCAAGAAATCGCTCAAGTACGCGTCCTTCTTTATTAACATATCTTAACACAACACCCATTTACTCTTTTACTGAAACATCTCGAGACTCATCTACTAATATTGCAAAAACACCACCCCCAATGTCTGTGATAATAGAATGTGTGATAGCTCTAGCACAAGCTTTAGCTAAATCCCTTTGAATTTTGGGTGAAATCATTTTATTGTTGGCAGCAACATCTTTCTTCACAACTCTGAAAATGTTTTCATCCCGTTCGCAATACCAACCAAGGAATTCCAGAAAATTTCCCTTATTTAAAGAACTAGCAGACTCGTCATGTCCACGGAAAGCTAAACCTTGCTTCAAAAGAAGTCATGCCACATCTAACATTGCTGTCAAACGAATGCGATATGCAATCTCTCTTTCCTTTCTATTATCTTGCAATACATTCATCACGCTATTCCTTTGATTCTTGAAAGATTGAAATTGGACTTTCGCTTCATTATGAGCACTATCCACAGCCCCATTATGAATGTGAAATCTTTCTAACGCCTTTTTCCAATTACTAAAACCTTTTTTTACAAAGGCATCATCAACAAATTGTCCACCTCTATTGGAAGAATGTTTAAAAAGATAGCACCAAAAGCAAAATGCCGCATCTTTCGACGTACTATATTCTAACCATGGAAACTTCTCATACCACGTATCTTGAAAGCTCCTTTCTTGCTTTCCAATCTTTGTTTTTCGATACGTATGGCCAATTAGTTGGCAAGGGCCTCTAGCTACATACTCTCTCCGAATTTGATCTCGAATAGCAACATCAAATTCATCTATTGATTTTTGTAAACCCGGATCATAAACAATATCATCTATATTAAATTCTTCATTGGATTGAATATCCACCGTTTCAATAACAATAGGTGTACTAGGAGATTCTTCAATAGGTGTACTAGGAGATTCTTCAATACGAATTCTCTTAGGTTTATAATATTTTTCCATCTCTACAAAATAAAAAAATGAACAAGTGATAAATAAATTAGTAAGTCTGCAAAATCAATGTGGAAAAAAAATAGAGCATACTTAAACACTTTTACATTGATAGTTATTGTATTGTTCCTTTTTCTTTTCTTCCTAATCTTCAATTGAATTTACAATCTCTACTCTTGAACATAACCAACACCAATCATCTTAGCATACACGCCAAACTTCCAATCAAACAACATGATTAATGCGATGATCATCACAAATTCAGAAAACTCAAATTAACCATAAATCTAAGAGTGAAAAAAATCAGCTCGAAAACAATAAATTGATAACGGATGAGCTCGTCACTTTCAGCAGGATTCCTTCAAATAAATAAAATAAAAAATCAAATCTTTGGGAGTAAATATAAAGGAAAACGACGAAACATAACATAACAATTTAAAACCTCATTTCGTTCTCTACAATAAGAGGGATTGCTTTTGGATTGATTCTATGTATAGCACGATCAGTTGTGGAAATAAATCTTTGCAGTATGTTCTTGGAATTAGATGCATAAAGACAAATCAAAGAAAATACAAGGTGAATGAGGAGAAACTAACCTTCAATAGGTTCCCGTTCAGCCAAGATTCAAAGAAGAATAAGAATAAGAAGAATAAGAATAAGAAATAAATAAAAAAACAGAAACCCAAGCCCACTACAGCCCAGAGCCCACAACTTGTTCCTTTTTATTTATTTGCGGCCCACTACCGTGGGGGCTTTAGCCCACACTAGCCCCCACGTAGTTCCGCCACTATATGCAACACCACTTTCGACTCCACCACCATTGCCCCTTCTTCGCCTCCTAAGTATTTTTTCTCCGACACCAACATCAACAACAACGACCAATTACTCGAACTCCATGACCACCAACATCCAATCAAATCTCACCCTCCTCAACCTCACTTCCCTCCAAACTCTTCCACTCCTCCTTCACCACCTCCGCGGATGTCGCCATCTCCCTCCTCACTTGCATCGCCCCGACTACCGCGCCCACAAATGGTGGATCTTCAACTTGTTCCGACAATCAACATGACATAAAGCTCGTTTGTGTGTGGGCCATGAGCGAACAACAATGATAATTTGCATTGTAATTAGTTATTTTACATAATTTGTATTGTAAAAAATATGCATTTTAGTTTGTAATTATATGCATTTATAATTTATACATATATGCAATATAGTGATTAATATTCATACATTTTCACCTGAAATGTATGTTTGCATCGAGTTACTAATGAATATGCATTATTTATATATAACATAATCACTTAATATTTTGTCCATTTATTTACATTATAATATCGTATATATTGCATTTGAGTATATATACTATTTGCATTGTTGATATGAAGATTGATAATTTTCTACTTAGAATTATTTTTGCGCAATTTTGTTTGAATTTTGCTTAATAATAAATTTCATCAACGATAGGTATCACACATATTTAATAGTTTTTGTTAATGAAAAATATTTAATTTTGAATTGGATATGAATCACTTAATTTTTAGAGGAGAGTTTAATTTTTCTTTTACTAATTTATTATTTTTCATTGTGATTTACACAATACAAAAGCTCGATTGATTTTTAATTAATTGATTTTTAATAAATTGAATGCGTAAATAATGATTACTCTTTTATCCATACAAATCCACCCTCCAAATTACTATCAATATTTTACACAATGTCTTCTTTGAACCATATAAGTGCTCCCAATCCCATGCCCCATAAAGCTATGAGCCCAATAAAATTTAATATCTCATTTACGTTTTCTTAAAAATTTGTAAAACACTAATTAATTGCTAACAGCCTAACAACTTAAGATGTTCATGCTAAAATATAAGTTGATATGTAATTATGGATATTAGAGCCTCGCGTTTCTATGCTCGATTGTTATCAAACGCAAATCGCATATTTAGGGGTGATCAAACGGTTTTCGCTTCTAACCGGAACTTTGAAACCGAGAACCGAATTTTACGGTTCTAGTATTGTAACCGATTCTCACGAGTCATACCCTTTGAAATCTTGGTTATCGGTTCTACCCGGAACCGGTAGAACCGAAAGAACCGATTATTTAATGTAACATATCAATCTCTGCAAATACATATAAATATATAGACATACATACATATTAATTTGCTAGGCCACTAAAGTAGTAGCTGTCGTCATCTTCATTTCCAATCCTAGCACTGTCGATAGCTTTTTTTTTTTTTTTTAAATTTGGACTACATTAACATTAAATTACATAGCCACGTCACAGAGGACTTGCACCCGAGACCTAAGTTTTGAACATTAACCTCACTACCACTAAGCCAACTCACGCACGCTATCGCCGGTAGTTTTATTATAGCCACCCAATCCTCCCATATAGGCGCCGGTAAGATTGTTGCCACGCCCATCGAACGTCCCTCCACCGCCGCCAACGTTGTGCAGCGGACTTCCCGCGTCATCCTATTCACCCAACCACTTCAATTGTCACCCCCTTCGCCCATCATCTTCAAAGAAATTAGGATAAAACTGAGGAAAACAAAAGGAAATAATTAGGGAGTGGTACAAAATGCGTTTCCTCCTAATTTTCCTCGTCCTCAGCCTCTTCGTCGTCGCTCGAATGCATGAGAATCGTGCCGTTTTCTCCATCAAAGCCGCCATCATTGACGACCCCCAATCGCTCACCTCCTGCAACACCACCAATACTAATTTATGAAGGGGGTGGCATCCAGGTCCCGCGCGCACGCACCTCGGCTAAGGTCAACACCGACCTTGGGCTAATTTGGTTACGATCGGTACTAACCAGAACAGATTCGAGGAACCAAACAGTTCTTTGAGTACTCAATTATCCGATTAGTTTTAGAACTGGTTCTTATATTTTGCCAACTTTTGGTTCGGGTACCAAAATCTTCAGTTCCGAATACCTAAAACCGAACCGATTAGCAGCCATAATCATATCTAACATGTACATCATCATCTCTTTACCATAAAAACAATGTCAATAATGCACATTTGAAACAAAAAAAAAATGAGGAAACTATCAAAACGTCTTATTTAATTAACATTGCTGATTGTGCATAAGTAATTTTAATTCCTAATATATTTCATTATTATTAACTTATACTATCATCTTACAATCATTGCACCCAACTAAAATTAACATCTACTAAAAATTTAAGGAGTTAAAAAATATCAAAACAAGCATTACAAAATTGAGGAACAGAAGTCATTTGATGGGCCTTAAAGCAACGGATGGCCCAATTATAATATACTCACTAATCTAATGTCATGAAAGGCAATGCATGTTGACGTTCTGCAATTTGACAACCCAAAGCAAAAACCCTACTACACCTGTAACACTACCCCTTAAACCTCTTTCAGTCGCAACCATCACAGCTCCGACCTCTTCCTCACACATTCACTCCAAACTATTTTATACATTCCCCGCCACCGCCGGAGTTGGAGTGCCACCTTCTTAGCTGCAATCATGAGGGGCGGAAAAAATTTGAATAAGAAGAGGCCTTCTAATCCGGCGAAGGGCAATAACAACAATAAGAAGCGATTCTCCTCCATTGCGGATGATTCCTTTTTCGAACCTTCGGAGCAGAAGCGGCGTCGAAAATTCGACAACGATGAAGAAATTAAGAGTAGCGATGAAGATGAGGCAGAGTCCGGCTCGGAGGGGGAGGAAAATGAGGTGGAGAAGGAGATAGAGATAGAGGAGACAGCCGCGGAGACGAGGAAGCGGCTGGCTGATGCGTTTCTGGACAAGCTCAGGTCGAAGGAGAGGGAAAGAGAGGAAGATGATGACTCGGAGGAGGAGAGCGGAAGGCAGAGCGAGAGAGCAGGGGAGAGGGATTCGCTAATTGCCAAGCTTTTGCAGCAGGAGCAGCTTGAAGATAGTGGCCGCGTTCGGCGAGCCCTTGCTTCAAGGTTTGTAATTTATTAGCTGTAGTAAATAGTAATGATAAATATTGGGGCTTGTTGATTGTATGGTCTCAACGCGAAATTTTTGCTGAATTTTGTATGTCATTGCTGGTATTGATGTTTTGCATTTTAGGTGTTTGAATTAGCATTGGTTTGTATATGTTTTAGGGTTCAGAAGCCGGAAACGAGTCAGGGATTTCGATATCTAGTAAAGCACAGGCAATCTGTGACAAGCGTAGCTCTATCTGAGGATGATTCGAGAGGATTTTCCGCATCTAAGGATGGTACCATTGTTCATTGGGATGTTGATATTGGGAAATCTGAGAAGTACCTTTGGCCTTCGGATCAAGTTTTGAAGTCTCATGGTGTCAAGGAGCCACAAGGTCGAGCTAAGAAGCAAAGTAAACAGGTTCTTGCATTGGCTGTTAGCTCAGATGGTCGGTATTTAGCTACCGGAGGCCTAGATCGACATGTTCATTTGTGGGATGTCCGCACACGACAGCATGTTCAGGTGTGTTCTGTTGCACTACGAAGAGAATCAAATAGCTAAGATGTTGTCGAATAAAAAATCTACTTTGCCGAGACTACATGTTTCTTGGGGAATTCTTAATTCATTTAATGATGCATCATGTGAGCACACTTCTAGCTGCAGGCTTAAAAGATGCAATCTTGCACCTTAGCTTTTACCTTTGCGCAATATTATAAATTGCATGTTATTATCGTGCAGGCTTTTCCGGGACATAAGGGACCTGTTTCATGCTTAACATTTAGGCAAGGGACTGCAGAACTCTTCTCTGGTTCATTTGATCGGTCTATCAAGATTTGGAATGCAGAAGATAGGACTTATATAAGCACATTATTTGGTCATCAGAGTGAAGTTTTGACCATTGACAGCTTGAGGAAAGAACGTGTGTTGACTGTTGGACGTGACCGCACCATGCATTTGTGGAAGGTAATTTAAACTTTTTCAAGAGGTTGAAATATCTAACAAGTAGACATTCAGTTACCCTCTAACTTGATAAAGGGTTGCAGTTGGTTTCTATTCTCTTCTCCAGCTATTGTTTGATAATATGTTTTTGTTACATATGGAAGAATAGGTTCCAGAAGAATCACAATTGGTATTTCGAGCTCCTGCATCTTCTCTGGAATGCTGTTGCTTTATTAATAATGATGATTTCTTGTCGGGTTCTGATGATGGAAATGTTGAGCTTTGGACTGCGCTGCGCAAGAAGCCTGTTCATATTGTAAAGAATGCACACGTCTCATTTGGTGAACACAAATCTGATCAGAACAACTATGGACTGTCAAATGGCCATAAAGGTTCCTAAACTTCAAATACAACACAGTTTGAATCCATAAAAATAGCCTTTTTTGGTATCTTGGGTTACTGGGTTCTCTTAATGCAATCTATAATCCTCCGTTTATCATCTTTTGCAGAAAAAGATGCCCAAGATACGTTGAAACAGGGTTCTACTGCTCTTTCTTGGGTCAACTCGGTGGCTGTCTGTAGAAACAGCGATCTTGCAGCTTCAGGAGCTGGAAATGGATTAGTGCGGCTCTGGGAAATTGAAAATGAATCTAAAGGCATTAATCCCTTATTTGAGCTCCCCTTGGTAAACTTTCATTCTATTTGCCATTTGCTGCATTCTATATGGCAAAATTCAAGTGTATATCAAGTCCTGGTCCTTATATTGCCTGAATTTAAGTCTTGCACATGTACATGGATAGAACTATTATGATTTGTCAAAATTGCTTCCCAAGTTGCCGTGCTGCATAGGTTCCATGCATTTTCTTGGGCATTTATACCTGTAGGTAAAATTACGTCAGGTACTTAGTGTTTTAAGAGAATTATGACTGCTTTTGCATAGACGTGCTGAATTCATATGTAAAGCTCATTCATATATCTTTACAAAATTCAGCTGAAAGCCTGAAACTAGTTTTAACCCTTATGTTTCTTCTTCTGCAACACCACTTGTCTTGGATTGTAAAATGTATTAAGTTGTGTGCCCGGATTCCATCAGGGTTGTGCCTGTATCCATGTTTCACCTCAGGCGATATGGAGGCCTCATCCCCTCCAGTGCGCTTTATGTCTTTGCCAACCTTGGAACTGTTGAACTATTTTATCTACATTGAAGTAAAAATTAAACAAACATTGGTTCATTTTGCATTTCATATGATGGTCTTATGAACTAAAGGGTTATCTCTGAGTATTTATAATTACATCAACACATAGGCAATGAAATTTACTTTATTCTTGTTTTATGATGAAATTATCTACCTAAAGAACCAGATCTGGATAATAGTTTGTTATATTCTCCCAGTGCCTATATTTTTTTTATACTTTGTGGCTCACTTGCTATTCTGATGATTTAAAAACAGGATGGATTTGTAAATTCTTTGGCATTTGCGAAATCTGGGAAGTTCCTAATTGCTGGGGTAGCACAGGTGAATATTTTTTTGTCCTTGCATAATCTTTTAAGAATTTTGGATCTTCCATCCTTCAAAAGTTTACATATAAACACTAGAATTGGTAAAATTACCCTAATATTCTTATCTGTATTGCATTTCTTCTTTAACAAGATCTATACTTGCCACTCTCTGAATTGTTAACCTTTTAGTTGCATCTCTTGTCATCCTTAAAATATGAACTTATTTTTAAAGTGCTAACCCGGAGAGAACTGTTTATAACGTTGAAGAAAGTGTTATATAGTAATCATCCTCAATTGTGTAGCCATGGGAGTCCATAGGAATTTAAGTAATTATTATAGTGTCCTTGGTTATTTGGAAGTCCATCTGGACAATGATGCTTGATAGGTATTTTGACTCCTAAAAATAAATCAAGATCTATGTTATTACAACCACACTAGGCCAAGATGCCAACACCTATTGAAGTTGTCTCATTCATAACATAATCAACAACTCTAATATGAATCTCACATTACTTTCTTGACAGGAACCTCGATTGGGAAGGTGGGGAAGTATTGCTTCTGCCAAAAACGGAGTTGCATTACACCCTTTGGAGCTTTCATGACAGCTGTATACTGTATCCCGCATTTAGTCATCTCAATGGTGATATCATAAAAAAAGAAAAGATCCGACTGGAATCAATTTTACCCAAACCGGTATCTCAGTTTTGAAGTCCGAAGAGAAAAAAGATTTCCCCGTCTCCTGCTTCTAAAACTGTTCGTTGCTCAAGTCACGTGGATCATCATCTTTGTTATGTACCAGTTATACAGGTATGATTTTCGCTGTTGTTGAGTGAAGTATTTGGAGAATCTCATTTCCCGAGTTCGACGGCCTCGACTGCCTTAAAGCTTACAAAAACTCCCAAGCTGAAGACTATATACCACTCCATGTTTCCCCTTTTTAATCTTTGTATTGACTGTAGCAGGCCTTGCATTTTGCTGATAAATTTTGTATTTTCTTCACCTTCATCAGTTTTGAATTTTGTTTAGTTAGTATAGGATATACTATTAAGTTTTTGAGGGGATTTTCCCTTTATAATTTATGGAAAATATGGAGGTTTAATCTGTAGATGAGCCCTTTTAGTTTTTGTTACTTTGCAGATTCCATATTCAAAACAAGTTGCATTCTTTTTGTGGGTAAATAATAAACACATTTCACCATCAAATAAACAAAACACAATACAAGGACATAACCATGGGAAAACAACACCTAAGTCACATTCTTATGCTCTTATACATGTTGCTCAATGGTATGTTAAATCCTATAACTTCCACAATGTTCATAAATTTAATTATGATCATAGCATGCTACATTTAGGAAAATGTTACGATATGCAAATTGGATCACAAAAATTTATATAGTTTTTTGATATAATTTTCTTCAAAAATATCTCATGTCATATCATTTTATGTTTGGCTTGACATGTCGAAATTAGATGCATCTTTAGACCTCGAAATTTTGATCTGGCGATGCTTTAAAGAAAAATACTTTAAAAGATTCGGAATATTTTCAAATAATCATAAACAATAGTAATAACTTATTGTACTAGTGAATTTTATTGTTTGGTAGTATCATCAATTGCATTTGACGACCTTTTAAATTCCGTATATTTATATTGAAAAGGAAGAAAGGACCGGATACATCTATGCGGCCCCACTATGGTCACCCATATTTTAATTTAGTTGGATAAAAATTGGTTTTTAAAAATTTATTATTTTGTCTCTATTGATTTTCTGATTCACATATTTTACCATTAAAATCGTAAAATATTGCAAATTCATCACAACATATAAAAATGTTTTTTCGCTTGCCGCGAAATTTATTATATGTTCGCGAATGATGTGACATATCATGTAGATAAATACTTACCCATCCATGATCTTTCTTCCCACTTTAATCTGACACAGATTTGCTAAAAATAAAAATAATATTTTTTAATGAAAGAAAGATGTAATATTCCATCCGTCCCACTAAAATTGACACATTTCTAAAATAGTAAAAGTTATCACTTTTTATCACTCTTATATTACTTTATACACTCACATTAATAATCGTGCTCAAAAATCTTGTGCCATGCTTATTGGGACCTAGTTTTTAATGAAACTTTTGTATGCACACATAGGAGCGAGCATTCAAATCTATAAGAAATAAGAGGTTCATACAAACTCCTTTGACTTTCATGCAGAGCAATTAAAACAGTGATGCTTATGGCATTAAATTCGATTGATATTTAATATGATATGTCTTGACTAAAGACAATATTTATTTAGTATCATATTCATATCTCCCCTTCAAAAATTCATATTTAATTATTTAATTCCGCACACATTGAGCAAAAAATAAATCATTAATACACTAGAAAAAGTAGTAAAAATTATTAATATACTCCTACTGCACCTTCATAATTCAAAGATTTGTATGTGCATATTCGAGAAAATCAATATCAAATGGCAAAATAATTGAGAGGATTATATATTTTGATAATGAGCTAATTATATCGCGCAGTATGATTTTTAGGACATTGATCTAAATTAGATATCCAAAATAAATTCCTACAATTATTGTGTTTGGAGGTGGAGATACTTACCCAAAGTGGCATGTATCCTAAGAAAAATAATTAGATAGACTTAGAAAGATAATTACCAAATGAAAGTAGATCGTGTAACTGAAGACAAAATATCATGATAAATTAGTTATAAATTTAATCTTAATGTATAGTACCTATAGTAAGAGTAGACAGAAGGGGTAATGATAGCGACATATTTCCCTTTTCACGTAATACAGAAATTGGTGTGGGCTTCATTTGATTCTTGATTCTTGAATTGGCCACAAACAAAATGCCCAAACTAGGCCTTGGTTCAATCGCATACAACAAATCAAACATCATCTTTTTAGCTGTGTTTGATCCTCCTCCCATTCTTTCTTCTCCGGATTTGATTGATTGTTACTACTCGTGATTCTGTCAGAGAGAGAGAGAGGTAGTTGAAGTCCCTCTTGAAACCTATAGATAAGACGGAATTTTTCGTTAAATTTCTGTTGATGTTAAGTTTTGTGGAGATGATACGTTGCCGCATTACATAAGATTTTTGCTTTTGTTTATAGCCGCACTTCGCCGATTGAAGCAGATGGTGTGAATTGACATCTGTTTTTCTCAGTGAGTGAGATTCGTTATCAATATTCAATGCATTTGGGAAATTGGAGGGGTTGTTTGGGGTTGGTGGTTGGGGAGGGTATTAGTTTCTTGAGATTATCTGGACTCATAATTTATTTTGCAATTTTTGGATTGCAGGGATTTCTAGATTGCAGGGGTGTATAAGCTAAGGTTTTGAGGCAACAGATCTGAGCTCGAATAACCGTTGAACAATCACGATTCTGAATTCACCATGTTTTGGCATATGGCTGGTCTCTCAACTGCATCGCCAGTAAGTGCACGAATTTAATCTTCAGAGAAGGGATCTTGTTACTGTTTTGTGCTATTTGTTGGATTCAGAATTCTGGGCATGTTGTTTTTTGTTATTGCATGATGGGTGCCATCATGCCGAGTGATATGCATTTCATGGAGTGTGAGATTGTGATTAGTGATTTAAGAATCTGGCCTACGGTTCTTGATAGAAGACTGTGGAGCTTGCATGCTCGTTTAGCAATGGCTGTAGTGAAATCATGATTCAATTGTGGGAGGTTTTTGTTTGGGATCTAATGTATGAATCAATATGATACTTGCCTACATTTTGCTGGTAGCAATGTAATAGTATGCCCGATCAAAAAACTATGCATGGTAGGTGGTGTGTGGGTCTGTGATTGGTATGGCCCATAGGTTTTATAATTGCCGGGTTGTTGGAGTTATTACTAAAAGCAGTTCCAGTTTAAACTTTTTTGTTAAACATTCTCTATATATAACATGACAAATCGATGCCTCGGTAATACTCGTACATGTTCTGATTGTTTTGGAAAGTAGGGTGAGTTTTGGTCAAGGAAGATTGTTTGACCTTGGCAAATTGCTTAGGTATGATTTAGTTGATGTGGTGAACTCCTACGGAGGGGTTGCCACATCCTTACCAGACCCTTTAATAACATAAAACCCTTTTGCAGCTCTGAATTAATGCAAAAATGATCTATTTGTATTCAGTGAGTTTGTTTCCCCTATTCCCTTCTTCTCATAATTTTTGTTGCCATGTTTCCCTGGATTACCCCATTCTTCTTTGCACAATTGATACTAATTAGCTGCTAACTAGGACTGCTATTTTTTTCTCTCTTGCATTACATCTAATGCACAGGATATAGCATTTAGAAGAACTGATTGGCAATTTCTCCAAGACTTAAAAGTCCATAAAAGCTTTGTGTTCTGGGTTCACTTCTTTTCAGAACCTTTCTATTGTTTTGTTGTTGACTTTGTGTCTTCAAACGAAATTCATCTCACACCCTCTATTGTTTATTCTCGTTTATGGAGATTCTGTATTTCTCTTCAACTGCGTATATGTTATACTATAACATGCTATTATACATATAAATGAGTGACTGGTACTATTGCTTCTGTTGATTATCTTTATGTCAGGTTGAGACCATTTTGGATAAGGATAACTTTACTTTGGATGAGCTATTGGACGAGGATGAAATAATTCAAGAATGTAAAGCTCTTAATGGACGACTCATCAGCTTGTAATATCCTATTCATTATTACGCATTTACTATTTAGCATTATTCCATTTTTAATGCTTCATATTGCACTTGCCATGTTATTAAGTTGTTTGCTGCTTTATGACGATCATGTCTTGCTGAAAGTGGTTCTCAGCTCATTCTTCCACAGTTTAACCAAATGTTTTTTTGTCAATTGCCTACTTTTGGCTGTGAATTATATGTTTCTAAAATAAGCATATATACATATAGACTTTCAATAATGAATATGAACTTCAAAATTAGCTAAAATTAAACATATAAAGTTAGTTACATAATATTTTGTTGGCAAAGAAGAATTTTCTTTGATAAAATGCAGAGAAAATGAAAGTGCGTGCTTCGTGCTCACCGAGATTTCTTTTATGAGTCGCTGAAATATCCCTATGTAGTGATGGAGAAAGATATATTTTCCATCACTTTTCTAGCAATATTTTCTTCTTTGTTATGGAACTTATTTAACTCCATATTTTCTTATTAAAATATTGATGATGCTTGGCCTTCCACACTCTAATATTTTGCCCATGTTTTCTTACAGCTTGCGGGAAAGATCTCAAGTTAAACAACTTGTTCAGTACATAGTGCATGAAGCTCCCGATGGTGCTAGTAAAGAACGCATACTGAAGTACGCTTTAGCAGTAAAGAATTCATTGGACTTGGTGTCTGCTAATGTTGCCAGACGTGGCATGCCAAATACATTAGAATATTGATGATGCATTTCTAATAGAAACCTTTGTATATCTTCTCTCTTTCTGTGTGTAGGTTCCCGTTTGTTGCTTGTGAAATTTTTACATGTGAGGTCGATATAATACTCAAGGCTTTGGTAGAGGACGAAGAGGTTCTAAAAACACAGTAAATTTTTTCTTCGGCTGGTTTATTTGAAGCTTATTGATGTCCTCCTACTTCTGGTTTACAGTTGATGGATTTGCTATTCTCTTTTCTGGATCCTGAGCACTCTCACAGTTCTCAGTTGGCTGGTTATTTTAGCAAGGTATGTTATGCTCACTTAGTGGTTCATTAAGAAAGGTTTCACACCCTGTAGTGCTCGTAGTATCTGCAGTTCTCTTACTCGTTATCTTTTATAAGGGAAACTTATCTCCCGATCTTTATGTGCCAGGTTGTCGTATGCCTCTTGCTGCGGAAGTCAGCTTCTCTGATGAATTATATACGAGTGAGTTCTTAATATTTTAGTAATATATTGTTTCATTCGCTTCCGGCTGTCTGGACAAAATTTTGTACTCCCTCTGAACCATTTATATTTACACCTTTATATTCAACCAAGTCTATTATAATAATAAAATGTGCCAAGTTAAGTGGGACGAAGAGAGTATGTTACTATATTCCAGTCAAATAATGAGTTAGTGGTGGATTTTGTACTCATTTCACCTTGTTTAATTTAGTACATTTAGTTATCCATGTCGGTTATGCCCACAAATTTGCACACTGATCTGTGCTCTTGTTATTTGCGACACTTTCTCCGTGATGATTGTAGCTATTCCTACTCCTCTTTCTGCGCTTATATTCTACATGTCAAGTAAGATTTGTGCTCCTATTAACAATTTTTAATTCAATGCCTGTCCAGGATCATCAGGATATCATTAAAAAGCTAGTCGACCTAATTGGAATTACATCTATAATGGAGGTTTGTTGTTCAGATCCTCCGTGTGTCTCTTTGAGAATATATCTTGGGTTGAATTCTAATAGTTTCTTGTTGAACAGGTGTTAATTCGTTTCATTGGAGCTGATGAACATATATATGCCAACTGTGGTGACACTATGCAGTGGTTGGAAGATATGGATATCCTAGATATGATTTTGGATAAATTCAGTTCATCAGTACGTTACATTAGATAATCTTTTTTTTACATACTGATGTTTACTTAAGCTTTTTAGTTGTGTGCTAATTGACCCTTATGTGTGGGTAAGCTATTTCTATATCACGCATTATTGAAGTTTTAGCTATTATTTTTCTTGAAAAATTACTGCTAAGATACTAGCTTTTTGGTTTTTCTCTTTGTATAATTATGTGATCCTAAGGAAATACTAAATTGAATATTGTTTTCCTCTCTTTTATTTCATAAACCGATCAATTTCTTGAACTTTTGATGGACATTCAGTTTCATCCATCTTTTGCCAAATGTATTAAGCAGGTGAAATATATATTTGCAGGATTGTGCTGAAGTGCATGCTAATGCTGCAGAAACTCTCTGCACCGTTACTCGTTGGGCTCCCCCAGCATTAGCTTCAAAAATCTCCAGCCCAAAGTTGAACTTTTTCTGAACTCTTCCTTCTTGTTTCTCTATTTTTCCCTTTTCTTATCTTCACTGGGAACTGGTTGTTGTCAGTTTTATAGGAAGATTATTTCATCACGCTTTGGAGGAATCGAGACCAAAGACGGTTTTGGTGAACTTGTTACTAGTTTGTATATCGTTATTAGACCCCAAGAGGTTGACATCGGGTATATATTACATGTATAACCGTCAAACATCTCATGGGCCTGGAGCAACAACTAATCCCGAGACCGTCAAAAGCATGCTCGAGAACCTAGGTAAATTGCGATCCGTGTTTCACTATTACTTTTCTCTGGGAGGAATTTCTGAGTTTTGTGTAAATGATGAAACACACTAAACTGGTATATTGGGCAGGTAACCTGCTCAAGCTTTTGGATGTTTCATCCGAAGATATCCTGCTAACTACGTATGGGAAATTGCAGCCTCCTCTTGGAAAGCGTCGATTGAAGGTATCTTCTGCATGTTACCTATTGGATCCCTCAACTTTCTTAGAAGAGTCATATTATACTCGCTGCAGAATTATTTAAGGGTATAGGATATCACTTTAACATGTATAGGCATACAGACCTATTGTATCAAATATATTGTCCAATTTTATTTTTCTTGATAAGTGGTTTTTCCTGTATTTTTGTGCCCACTGGGCTATTCTTTCTCATATTCAGATCTTCTCTATGTTGAAGATGATTGTTGCTCTGGAGCCTTATCTAATTGTGTGTAATTCTCTCTCAGATTATAGAGTTCATTTCAGTATTAGTTGCTGTTAGTAGTGAAGTTGCAGAAAAGGAACTGATTCGCCTTGGTGCCATGGAACGTGTTCTCGAATTGTTTTTTCAGTAAGTACACTTCTTCATCTGCTTCATCTTCTCTACTACTTCTAGTTACTTTTTGAGTACTGCAAAGTATCCATACTTTGAAAATATCGTTAGTCATCACCTGGAAACATTATAGTATTTGAATTCCCCGTCTCCCATTTGATCGTAGGTATCCTTATAATAACTTTTTGCATCATCACGTGGAACACATCATAATATCTTGCTTGGGGAGCAAGAATCATCATTTTGTTGACCATCTTCTTCATGGTTGTAACCTTGTTGGCAAGATTCTTGATTCCGAGAAGAACTTTACTTTGACTGTTGATGAGAGTAAGGTAATACTATTGTTTTAATTTTTTTTTCTTCTTCCTGTTTTCAAGTAAATATGTTTCCTGTTTTCTTCATGGCCCGGCTCTTCATGCGCACATATACTTGTTGTCAGTAGCTTTTCTGGACGTTGCCAATTATATAATAATTACTAAAAGATACACTGTGTTGATGTGCTTCAGCCAACTGTCTGTGCGGAGCGAAAGTCGCCACCTAGGATAGGGAATATCGGCCATATAACTCGTATAGCTAACAAACTTATCCAACTGGGGAATAGTGACAGTGAGATTCAGGAATTCTTGCAGGTGTGCTCAATACTCTGTTATATTTTCGCCATCTCTTCATTTTTATGTATCTAGATTAGGCCACATTCGTCTTTGTTATTTTATTCTACATTAATTTATAATGTTTTGACCATTGTGACGTCTTAGTGACTGCTAAGTCTTCGAATTGGCAGGAAAACAGCGATTGGGCCGAGTGGCAGAAGAATGTGCTGCTGAAGCGCAATGCTCTGGAAAATGTTTTCCAATGGACGTGCGGGTAAGTTCTTTTGGTATCCTTAACTCATGTGCACGAGCTTGGGGATGGTTTTAGAATGTTCTATTGTTTGTTATGAATTTTCCATTGTTAGTGGCCTCAAATGCTGAAATCGTACAGCAAATTCGGTATTAAATCAGGGAATTTTCTTATAATAAGTGGCTGGTTGAGTAATGTATTTGAAGGAAACATACTCGCCTTCTACATTAATTTATTTGATAGTAAGATACTTTCAGTATGAGCTTTGTTGCGTCTGTAATTATTGTGATTGTTTCTTTTGTTTCTGTTTTTGTTTTTTCTGTTTCAACTTTGGAATATGAATTTTTATTATATATCACCTGGCAGGAGACCCACCACACTACAAGATCAAGCAAGAGATAGCGATGAAGATGATTACCAAGACAGAGATTACGATGTTGCTGCTTTGGCGAATAATTTGAGCCAGGCCTTTAAATACGGAATTTACAGTAATGATGCTAGTAACGAGGTTTGTTTCGTCAGTTTTTACGGCCTACATAGTTATTAATATGCAATTGAGTAACGGGATTTGTTCTTCTTTTCGCTTTTGTACAGGAACATTCCTCAATCGAACATGATGATGAGGTAGATTATTGATAGCATTGTTCGAGTTTGTGATTTTTGTCTCTACTAAGACGAGCGTCGTAACAATATACCTTTTTTTTTGTCATTATCTCCGTCTCTACATCTTGTATTCCAAAAGGGGAAATTAGCACAACGGTCACACGTATACCACCTTTAAGTTCTTCCGCAATTCACATGTTGTTTATCAGAACCACAAAATATACAAGTATATGAATGTACAACTTGATCGTGCCTTGAAACTTGAGTTAATAATGTCTGTATCTTCCACAGGATGTCTACTTTGACGATGAATCTGCTGAAGTCGTTATTTCGTCCCTCCGTTTGGGCGATAATCAGGAAAGGTTGGTTAGTAGATATATCTCTATTCATCTTTCAAGACGCCTTCCTAAATGTTGATTTGAGTTTGCCTATATTCTTCATTTCTCCAGCGGAGGAGGATCGCTCTTCACAAACTCCAATTGGTTTGCTTTTGAGGACGGGAGGATAGACAACGAGCATTCAGTTGATCCAAAAGCTTCCTCATCACCCGAGCACATGGAGGACGATATTGTCGAGAAAGCTGAGGTATCAGAACCTTCTGAACTGGAACCAGTATCAGAATCCTACGTGCCTGAAACCATCAGCTCTGATAAAGCTCCCGAGTGGGTTGAGTGGAGAGAAAGCTCCGATTCGGTCGAATCACCTACAGCGTTTGCTGATGCATTTGAAACACCTCAATCTCCAACGACACCAACTGGCGAGCTCTTGAGATCCGAAGCTAATCCCGAAAAAGTCAAACCAGATTCAGCTGAAACTCCACAATCTGCAGAAGTCTATGATGACTGCCGTAGTATAACTGAAGAAGGCGAAGAAGACGCTAGGAAATCTGAAAAGAAGGATTAACTCATTGGGATGAATATACATTATAGTTAAAAAATTGGAGATTAGGTGAAACACAATACATATCATGTATTGAAGGAGGCGGAATCGGAGTCTGAGGGTCCTCCAAGCGCGACGCTCATGAATTTTTTTCTGGTAAACAGCCATTTTCATATCTTAGACGGGGAGTTAAACCGCTACTGAAACTTGTACATCACATATTTTTTGGAAGTATATAAATTCTGTTAGGTAACAGCTCCAGGATTTGAGAGGATACCATTATTCTTATTGTAGTTATATTGAATCTTGCTTTTCATAAATACAAACATAGTTGTTGAGATGTGCAATTTCGTCTTGAGATATTGCATTTTTCCGAATAGAGATTACAGTGGAACTTGTTCCAGTTACAATAAATAATTAATTTACTATGACATATATTTCAATAGCTTTACTTCCATTATGCAAGATAACATTGTAATATTCTAACAAATTCATGTTTTTATTGAAAAATATCACTAGATAACATTTTTTTTTGAAATTTGAGTTAAAAAAGGGTATGATGGTTATGGTTGGTAGAGAGCTTCATTCATTTTGCTAGGGTTTTCAATTGAGAGGAATTTATACTTTAGTGTGTATATGGAGAATATAGAGTAATAAGGTTATGAACATAATTCCCCCCAGAACCAGAAGTAATTATGCCTAAGTTAATACAAATACTTATTACTTTAGTGACAAATTTAAGCTATTCAAACAATAAAAAAACTCGTGATCCAAATTAAAAAAAAGTTGTATATAAAAAAGCATAGTTATAGACAAGCGGCCAAGAAAATGAGCTCACGTTCTCAAGATTCTAATATTAAAGATTATCAGAATTACAGCAAGTATAAAAATATTTTTGTAGTACAAACAGTTCTTTCTTGTTAGAACATTAAATGTGTCCTTAAAATAATTTGTTCCCCTGATTCAAGAGCATTTCGCATTTTCTCTATTGATGAGTACAAACACAAAAGTTGTTCAAAAACATCAAACTTCATGGTCAGATGTTATCGCCCGAGTGGGCACCACCATCTGCCTCTAAGCTCCGCCTCTTCTTCTTCCCTTCTCCGTGTCTCGACCGCCTTGGGGCCTCGTCTTCGCTCTCGCTCTCCTCGTTCCGGTAGCTGTTCCCACCGCTACAGTGATCATCTTGCTGGCCTTTTCCCGTTGATGTCGCCATATCTTGTCCCTTACCTTGATTGGAGATCTCGTTCCAATCGCTTGATGCCATTCTTGGATCTCTCTTCGGACGACCGGGGTTTTGTGGTGGCTGTTGTGGTGGCGGTTGATAGAAAGGGGGTGGCCTGCCACCTCTCCCACCCATTCCACCCATAAACGAAGGCCGCGCAGGACCCATCATCATCCCAAACCCACCTGAAGGCCGGCCAGGGAACATCATCCCTGAGCCAGGACCTGCGAAATCACCATTGAATCGAGGGTATGGTGCGAAGCCACGAGGCCCCATGCCATATAGATCAGGCATAGGGAAACCATCGGGATTTACAGGTCCGTAAGAAAATCCGTCGCTTCCCATCATGTTTGGAGGGAACCCTCGCATTCCAGGGAAGGGACGAGGGCCACGAGCAAGAGGCATGTGAGGAGGCCACATCATTCCTCGACCTCGTCCCCTACCTTGAGCTGCAAATGCTTGCCCAGGGCTCTCGTCATCTTCATCACTTTCTTCTTCCTCCTCTTCTTCATTGTCCTCGAAGGGTACAATATCTGGGTTGTCACTTCCATTATCAAGGTTTACTCCCTTAGCTTTCTCCTCTTCACGTTTCTGTTCTGCTGCGATCGCGACAGCCTATGGAACAATGACAGCTTCGAATTTCAACTCTCATGCAATGTCAAATCAACAAAATGAAATAGCAAATTTGCTTCATAGATTTTATCTTATCCGCATGTTGCTTCATCAGATTTACGCGCTTTAGAACTCGGACGAGCTCTAGAATTTGCATTGAGACAAGGCTAAAATGGGAAACTTATTCGGGGACGGAGGGAGTTGTGCATGCTAATGAATATGAATTCAGATCGTCTAAATTTAAATACCATCAAATCACTGTCTGGCTCAAGGTAGAGTAATGACGCCAACTGCTCCCCAATAGAAGGCTCGAGTTCTTGACAATCCCTACTTATCTGCAATGAGATAAATGATGTAATTTCCCCTTAATTGTCTTTGAGGATAGATGAGACAAAATCAAAGAAATGGAAAAGTTTAAGGAAAATATGAATGAGTTTTCTGCAAGTGTATCAAGTTTCAAGAAGGCATCCTTGTAACCAATTTCCTTTCTGATAACTCGGTATGGTACGAGCAATATGCATAAAGGGAAGCTCACCAAATGTTTTAATTTCCATAAACCTTAATTATATATATATTGAAAGGCTAAATGTTCAATAGGATTCAGAAAATAATAACATATTTGCAAAGAGAATTTTAGTTCACAAAATTCCACATATGCCCAGTGTCAAACCCTGGAACGAACTTGTTTACTACTGAAATACGGCCATAAGTAAATAAGAATTTTTAGGTTAAAAAATTAAGATAATATTTAAATATTACACAGACATGCAGCTTTCATAAGAATTACCTTGACTGGCAGGTTCTCATTATATGGGTTTCTCAAATGCCGAGTTTTGTCGAAGGACAGTTCACAGAGCTGCAGCCACGCACAATGGTTATTTAATATTTCAGAATCTCACTATAGTAGCATGAGAATAATGACATAAAGCAACATAAAAGTACAGTAAGGGATGGATATTGTCTATTGTAGGCTAGAGAAAACAATGTAGGTATACAGCAAATTAAAATACCACTGTAACTTCCATTTTATAAGATTTTAGAATTCAAATTGAACTTGAAATGAAGTAGCAATTTTCTCTCTCATCATAGATCACCAGCATATACTTTTTATGCACGATATATATATGAAGCAGTCCGGATTACCATTGATATGCGCCATCAGTACAGGAGTCTGATCGGAATATTAGGAATAAGAATGAACATGTGACAGCAATTATCATCACAAACAAACATTTCTGCCACAAACTATCTGTGAAATGCCAAATACCATAGTATGCGGATCAACTAAGAACACACAAAATATGCATTGTCCCCTGATCATCTTAAAAGGATGCCGATTACTACAACTATTAAAAAAAAGAATATGGCACAACAAACCATTCTGCAATCTCAGACTGAAATCTGAACTATAGATATGAAGAACAAGAGTAATTTTGAACCTTGACATAATATAAGGATAGACCAAAAGATTTCATTGTACTACATAAAATATATTGTAAGATAGCAAATTCTTATTTGCATCATGAACTTTGTTGCTGATAGGCTTGAAGTAGTAAAACATGGCATCTTTTGACTATCATGAAAAGAATTGTGCCTAAGAACCTGATAAAACAGTAGAAAATGTCCAGCATTTACAACCATCTTATAGGTTCACCATAAGACATAACAAGTATCAAACAGCAAATAGCAGACAGATCTGAATAGTGAAGCTCCTTCAACAACATATAAATGTAAATCAAATATGTAGTGAGGACCTTCAACCATTTGACAGCAAAATTACGTCCATAATGAGCAGTTCCGTGAGCATGCTTCCAGTTCCCTCCACCAACGAATCCACCGATTCCGGAAGTCATCTTTGCACAACCCTATTAAAGAATAAATAAATCTATCACCACAATAAACCATTGTTCAACACAAAAACAACCATATTAAGCTATCTCATATTTGAACCAGAGCTAATGAAATCAGTGTTCATGTCAATAACACACTCAAATCACCTGAAAATGTCTAGTCTTGTTAACTGAAAAGATCAAAATCACATTTTCAACAGATTCAAATGCGTCAATAAGTTTAGCCTCGTTGCTTCTCTGTGTTGCCCATACTCCTTGTTGTACAGACAGCTCCAGATTCTCTCTGTTGCAACTTTTCACCACCAAGTACCTAAAATGACCACATACACATGGAAATTGGAATACGTATATAAGTGACCTCCACTAACTTGAAGAGCCTCTTTCTTGTATGCGTGTGTGAGTTTATGGGGATGGGTGGTGGTGTGGTATATGTGGGGGAAAGGAGGGGGAGAGGGTTCTCTGTATGTTGCCATGCAGGCTAAAGAATAATTAGATATATTTATTGAACATAGTAATATGTTTCAATAACTTCAGAGAGGACGCCTTTTTTTTTGCCTGATAAAATCTGAAAAACATTCACATGACCAATGATCCCGAAAAAAAAGATGATGTAAAAAATTGTCCTATTAGACTTGTAGCTAGACAGCCTTCATAGATTTAATAACTCAATGATCCTGTGATAGTTGAATTTAATCAAACAAATTAAATAGCTTAATCAAAGTCGCTGTCCCCTTAAACCGATAGAGCTAAAATCAAAGATAAAGCAATGGATTTCTTATTTGTGTCAACAAAAAGGCAACCTTCAGAATAGTAAAAAGCCTATTACTTGACTTTGAATAATTTCTTTGTTATACCTCTAGTTTAAGACAAGAGGATCAATTAATAGGCACAATGTTTCTCATCAAGAGACAATATTTCAGTTGTTGCTCATAAAAAATGAGAATCTATAATATACATCATCAAAAAGTGAGAACCAGCAATTAAACACAAAAACACAGTTATTACAGCTGACGTGGTAGAGATCTCTATAAGTAATGTCAACATATAAATACATGTAGTCTTCCACCTAATTAAAGACCTTGTTTGGAACACACCTAGATTTTCCTTGGGGCAGGGGTGTAGCACTCCTACTAGCTTGATTTTGCTGGCTGTTGGGTGTATTCTGGATTTGGATTTGGCTGCCCTGCTGCTGAGGCTGCTGTGCTTGCTGCAGCTGTTGATGAGTATTACCCAATTCTGTAGCACCGGGTTTTCCGACTTGATGAGTACCGTTAGATCCTTGTGGAAGCTGAGATTTTTCTGCCTGCTGAGCATAATTATTGCGATTTTGAGAAAATTTGTTAGAGTTGCCATAGTTATATGAAGCCAACTGCTGAATCTTCTGAAGAACTTCTTCTATGGGTGGTGGAGGTCCAGGTAATTTCGCATGCCTGTACCTACAATCAGGACCATTCGGACAAAATCCAAGCTTGTACCTGTCACATGCCGCTACTAATAAGAACAATGGTTTAATAAAACTCATACCACCAATTACGAAAAACATAAACATCAATTAATCAAATGTGCTCTATTGTCTGCTTCAGAAAAGGTGAACAAAGAACAGGCAAGATACAAGAGACAAGATAGGTTCTTGACTTGTTTGCTTCCGAACAAAGTTATACACAACTCTAGCTCAGACCTTAAGCATTTAATCATAATAAGAATTTCGAATATCTATACAGATATCTACATATTATAAAGATACAATGGGAAAAAACTCCCAATAACCTAAACAATCAAGCATAAACGAAACGACTCGTATCATTCTTCAATCCACATATTCTCATATAACACAGAAAACAACATATTCTACACCATTTACATACATATTGCATTCCTTGATATCTTCATTGGTATGCTTATAAACACAATCCTGCTCACGGCACTCCCCGTAGAGGCGAAAAAACCGGCACACCGGCATCCGCGACTTGTCGTACTGATGAAGGAAGCCACAGGCGTCGCCTTTCATACACAGAGACCGCAACCAGTGCCTACACACCGTTTGCCGGAAGCTCCTCCTCGCGCCGCCGCCCATCCCATCCCCCGGCTGCGCCGCCGGCGCGGATATCGCGGAAGGATTATGAGAATTGGACGCGGTGGCGGCTGCATTCGAATCCGCAGCCGATTGGATTACGGGCACGGATGCAGTGGGGTGTGCGGGCCCTGAATCCAGTCCACCCTCGAAATCAAAGCTTAAGCCCCCATCTCCGTCGTCCATTATTATAGAGTGAAGCGCCAAGTATGTGAGCTTGTGTTTGTGTGTATATGTTTTGTTTGTATGTAAGTAGATGTGAAATTCAATGAAGAAAGGGGTTTTGAAGTTGCAGAGTGATTGTGATTGTGATTGTAATTATGAGTTGATTTGGGGGTTTTAGAATACTAAGATCAAGCTAAGGTACAACATTCTTATACGCCGCTTTGCTGCACCTTCTCAGTTTGTTACTTGTCTGTTGTACCTTAATACTTCCGAAGTCCCAATAAAAGTTACTCTAATGTAATAATCAAATTCAGCAATAATCACATTCTTATTTTCCACGTGATTATTAAATAAAATAGAGTGTAGACAATAATATAAATAAAAGGTCATCATTTAAATTTTTTAGTGTCTAACTGAAATAGGGAATAATACTACTCCCTCTATTTAAATATTTATCGAAATAAAGTATGTATACTTTTTATGTAATAATTAAAATTAATAAAATGTACTCATCAGTCTAGAAAATTATTACTTATTTTACTCTGTATATTTGAAAAACTGATTTAACTTAATAAATGTATACATTCAATTTTTTAAATGCTCATAAAATTTTCATATTGAATTGTTTATTTCATATTATACCTTAAATTAAAACTCTTATCAAAATCTTTAATTTAAAATAGAGACAGGGATACGATTATACCAACAAAATTGAAATATTTTATTAAAATAAAATGATAGAGAAAAGAAAAAAAAAGTAATAATGCAAATGTAAGCATGAATGAATGAAGTGCCTCTTCAACCAAAAAGAAAAAAAAACTTGCAACAACCCTTAAATTTAAATAAACAAAGACACACACACATATACAAACATATTCGATCTTTAGGATTTCAGTAATCACGTACTTCAACTTCAAAGTTGAGAGATGCCAATTTACGCAGTGCTTTGTTCTTGGTGGATACCGCAACCTTAACACGAAACGAAAGCTGCTCTTCACCTTCATATTCCTCTTGTTCCTCCACTATCTCTTTCGCAGACTTCACCGCTGATATACTGCACTTCACCAACTTTATTCTTCGCAGTGTTGCTATGCTTCCAATCTCAGAAGGGATCTCTTTCAACTTCTTCAACTCATACAGTTGAATACGCTCAAGTCGTGGCAAGATGTCGCTCTCTTCTATCGTCCATTCTTTCAGACCACGACACCAGCACAGTTTTAGTGATTTTAGGGAAGGGAACTGTCCTTCAACCATTTCCCACTTATTGCCTCTTCCGAAGCAGCCGTGACACAACTTGAGCTTCTCGAGCTGAGGTAATGAACCTATGTTATCCAACATCTCTCCCCATTCGGTCTCACTGTGCATCCATAGACTCAAGCTTTTAAGAGAATGTGGATAATGAAGCTCATGCAAAGAAGCAACAACCCCTCTCAACTTGTCAAAACATCCGATGTCGAGGGACTCCAGTTTATCTAGACTTTTGATATTGCTGATACTATAATCATCTCCATCATTCTCATAACTTATTCCCAATTTCTTGACGTTCGGAATCCTCTTAACCACATCTTCACTGCACTTGAAATCCTTTATTCCGTTGAGTATCTCTAGATTCTCCATCACTACAGCTTCATCTTCCTCGCCCACCGGTGGAGGATCTTGGAGAGGTGGATATTGTTCTGTAAACTCGATATGCCTTAACTGAGGCATTTCCCAGATTCCTAATGGCTCATCACATGGAAATGTGCAATCAAGAGATAATGTTTGCAGATTCCAAATGAGATTGATTGATGAGAGGAAGGAGGACATTCTGCGGATTTGAATAACAATGTGCCTCAAGTTAAGACATCCAAACATGAGAGCGTTGATGTACTTCCCATTTGATCTAACATCACACCTATCCAACATCCTCAACAATCTCAAATTCCGGCACATCCGGATTCCATCATCTTCACAAATAACAGAACGAGTATGTGACATAGATCGTAAGGCATCCCGAACATTCTTCTTTGAAGTGTCGTCACGAATAACGACACGACGTTGGCTGTTGTTTATGCCTTGAGGATTGCTTTCTCCTATGACATGATAGAAACCACATTTCTCAGTTTCTCTCAAGCACATGTCTCTCATCAAGTCATGAATTTTGCAGTACTTTATTTTTCTAGTAGACCCCAATTTAAAGACTAGAATGAGATTTCTATCAACCAAATCCTTGAAGAACCCTCTTGCAATTGCTTTCAAGCTTTTGCCAATCACCGGTTTCAAGAATCCTTCAGAAACCCATAGCTTGATGAGATTTGAGACACGGATTCTGATGTCTTCCTCGTACACTCCCATGTATAAAAACAATGGCTTTAAATAGACAGGCAAATGATTATAGCTTATCTTCAGTAATCTCAAGCAATGTCTATCATTCTCCAGATTCACTGATGAAGTTAAATTGTTCATCATTGATTCCCAACATTCTTGGGTGTGTTCCATCTTCTTCAAAAGACCCCCCACCACTACAATTGACAAAGGCAGACCTCTGCAATTTTCTACAATTTCTTTCCCAATTTCTTCCAATTCAGGTGGACAAGTTTCCTCCCCAAACACAGTTTTGGAGAACAGATCCCAACTGTTAAGCTCATCTAAGAATTTCATTCGAAGGCTATAACTGCCGTTCAATTGAGAACTCAAATGTGATAGTCTAGTTGTGACCAATATCCGACTACCATTCTCATTGCTAGGAAAGAAACGTTGTACCTTGTCCCATGCATCAATACCCCACATATCATCCATTACAATAAGAAATCTTCTATTAAATAAAGATTGGTAGAGTTCTAATCCTAGCTTATCATCACTCTCACCCGGTTCAGCCTTTCTACTAAGAAGCTCACAAAGAATTTCTCTCGTGTTGTAATGTTGAGAAATCGTAGCCCATGCACGAATATCAAAATGGTCTTTAATAAGCAGATCCGCATAAATATTTATGGCAAGAGTGGTCTTACCGATTCCGCCCATCCCTATGACCGGGATGACTTGGCGACGGGGACTCCCTGCAACGAGCTGATCCTTGATTTCAAGCAAGACTTCCTCTGAGGTCACCATCGTTGTACTGCTCTCAACGGTCGGGGAAAGAGATGTGGAGACATTTCTCTGCTGAAGATGATGGACCACCAACTTCCCTTCACCGACCTTGGTCATCAACTCTTCCTTGAGCAGATCCAGTTCTTGTATGACTTCATGGAGATCTTCGTACAACTTGATGCAACTCACTTCTCCATCACAAATCTCTTCTTCTTCTTCATTGATGATTTCAGAATCAGAAGAACTGGATGCTGTTTCTTCACCTGAGCTTGATGCTGTTTCTTCTCCCGAATCATCATCATCTTCTTCTCCTGTACCGGATTCATCTTCTTCTCCTGTGCCAGATTCATATTCTTCATCGGAATCATCAGTTTCTTCACTAGAACTGGACTGTGTTTCTTCTCCGCTAGAGCCGGCTGTTTCTGGACGAGGAGCAGTGGTGGTGGATATGGCCAGCTTAATAACATTCACAATATGGAATTCGATAACATCTTCGGCCGCATAAGCTGCATCTGCAATGCGAATCTCCAACGGATCTGCTTCGTCGGTGTCGGCAAGAGGAGAAGTATAGCCTTCAAGAAACTCCAACAACAAGTTGACTTTCTCAAGTAGAGATTGAGCTTGTTGTGTGTCAAGAGAAATTGGAGGGGAATGATGATTCTGGATATCATGCATCACATTCATGAGAGAAACCAAAGCTGCATAGGCTGCCATTAGTATAGGGTCAGAGGAAATAGTGTATGTATGTTTCTGAGGATTTCGGACAAGAATGTGGTACAAATTCAACTAAGCTTAATTCTGTTAACGAAAAATGTCGAAGAACAGCAGCAACTACTGATAAAAATATGTCAACTGTGATTAATTTTATTGCAACTGAGATTAAGTTAATCAATGAAATAAGTATATTACTTACTAGTTGGTAATCGAAGTTGACAATCGTGCCTTGATTCACGCATCGAAGAATAAACTATGATTAATGACATTAGATCAAACCGGTTGGTATTGATCAAGTCTTCTTGTAGTATTTTATTTTATTAACGCAATTAATTCATATAACTTATTTATTAATATTTGCACTCGTATTAGAGAAAACTGAGAATGTCTTAATTAAATGATGAGGCTCAGATATAATTGTTTTTGAAATTAATTGATTGAAAATTTATTATAGGAGGAAATATATAGTATTATATCTTTTAATTCTTTAGGCTTAATCGAGACATATTCGAGTGGACTAAATCAAATTTACTGAACTCTACAGAAATAATTAAGTTAGTGGGGTTGTTAATACGAAGATGGAGTTGAGGGCTGGCTATGGTACATTATATAAGTTCATTTAAAATATATAAAATAAAAATAAATATAACAAGAATAATACAATTACCAATAGTATATCATACCTTTGAAACTTTATATCTTCTAACTTACTCACTCTGTTTTTTAATAAATGTCATATTTTACTTTTTTTTTATTTCTAAATAAGTGTCATATTTCAAAATTCTAGAGTATATTTATAACAATCTTTCAATTTTGCACTTATTTAATACTTATTGGAATTTGATATTATTTGTATGAATGTATTTATTATGCTATTCAATAAAGAGTATATAAGTAAAATTTTCATTTTATTAGTACGTGTGATTTAGTAAAATTGGACACTTATTAAAAAACGGAGGGAGTAGTTCTGAAGACCAAATATGGACTTGCACGAAACCATAACATGAACTACTCTATAGGGGTGTTCATGGTACATTTAAAATCGTAAATCAAACCAAATCAAATTGTATATTTGAAGTTTGGTTCCGTTTGTAGTTTAAAATATATGGTTTGATTTAATTTTTTTATAAAACTATGATTTATAGTTTCAGTTTGGGTTTTTAAAAAATAAAAACCAAACCAAACTGCAAACCGCAAACCGCAAACCGCAAAACCATAATATAATTATTATATATATTAATGTATATAAAAATTTAAACATAATATAAATTATGTATGTATATTGTATATCATTATCATAATATATTAATTGAATTAATATTTTGTTTATATAATTTTTTAAATAAAATTTATTTATTTATTTTATTTAATAAATAAATTATTAAATTATAATGATTGATTATCTAACAAATCAATATATATTTTTCTTAATTTCTTCTTCTTTACTTACCCTTTATAACTATATATCTCAAATTCTCAATTAATAGAAAAATATTAAAATTTTAAATAATTTGTTTTATTTATTAGTCAAGTATATGTATTATATTAGTATTGACATTTTTTTGTTATACTACAACAAATTACACAGGTTATAATAAGTTTTATTTATCAAACTTTTATTAATATTTTTATTTATCTACTTAATAATTATATATTACACGAAAATTAATAAACACATATGATAATTAAATAAGAGTAAATCGTAAATCGTAAATCGAACCACATCAAACCGTATTAATTCAGTTTGGTTTGGTTCGGTTTTGAAGTTAATTCAGTTTGATTTTGTTTTACAAAAATTATAAATCGTATTTTATAATTTGATTTGATTTTCGTATAAAACCATACCAAACCAAACCACGAACACTCCTACTCTATTGACATAAGCATTTAGTAAGTTTAAACTAAAATTATGGAATTTTAGCTATTTTAATTTTTTTAGCTAATCACCAGAACTATATTATTTAAAAATAAATGATACTCTCTACCTCCATAAAAAATTTGCACGAGTTCGATATATATATATATATATATATATATATATATATATATTTAACAAATGAATTGAATATATGTGGTGGATTAAGAGTCTAGATTATTTATCAATTATCTATTCAAGTCATAAAATAATTCATAACCAATTAATCATCAAAGAAAATATACCATCTCCAAAATTAGTTATGCAATCTACAAGTTGAAAATCAAATTTTTTTTTTTAACAATTTCTCTCTCCAAAAATTAGCTATAAGATTTCTATGCTCAGATTTCTAGCATTTCTTCTCTTGCTGAAAATTATATTTTTACAGCGAATCTTCAGTTAAGCTCACGCACAAAGTATTCACAAACCACATATACTATTGTTTAGCTCTGAATTTAATGCAGTAACCAAATCAATTTACACAAAGAAAAATTAATAGACAATCGTTCAATTTATGGAAAACTAGCAAACTGTTCCACATTCTCATTTCACATTAGATTGAATCTGCATCGACAAGTAAAATTTTTCCTAATTATCATGTATCAGAAATCGCGTTAATAAAATTTCGTTTATGATTAAAATGTCGACTAGCTAATTGATTAGTAGCAATCGTTTTTGTGTACATTATAGTCATGGTGTACGATAGAAATTTTGTAAGCTCGTTTTGATGATGAGATTATTTAAAATGACGAACTAATTAAAGTATTTCGGTGCATGATCGATGGTCAAAGTTCGAATAGATAATTAAATTACTTAAGAAAGGTTTTAATAATTAGTAGTGTGGTAATGTATCATAGAAGGGTACATTATTTAGAATTAATAAAGAAATGATGTGTAAGAAGGCTTATAGTTTAGATTCTTACTAATCAATGGATTAGATTATTACAAGTGATGTTGTGTACTTATAAGATTGATAATCTGTACTTAAGTTGTATAATTGGAGAATAGATTTGTAACTAATGGTATTAGGTAGAATGTTATAAATGGCTAATGAAATGAGTTATATATTAGAATAATTAATTGAAATAGGTAAATACGTGTATATATATATATCATATCAGATTAGAGGTTTGTATGTTTCAAGCTTCAAACTGTCGTGTACTAGACATTTAAAAGAAAGGAGAAATCATGCATACATCTAGAATTATTAAGGAAAGGAATGGAAAGATAAAAAAAATCTGCCAAGTGGATTTGATTCACACAACTTTAGGGGAGAATACCAACTGTGGTGTACTACAATTAGCCATAACTCCCTGTTACATCATACTAAAGGAACAGAGAAGATAGTAGGATAAGTAAAAGCAAAGAAGTATGAGGCAGCATGGCTGCAGGTTGAGCTGCACATTCTTTTTACTCTACACGATCTGTCCCTGCACCACAAAGATAGATATCACATAAATGTATTACCCAGAAGTCAATGAAATCAGAAACATAGCATATAACACTTGAGTTATAGTCTGTGCATTAGACAACTAGAGTTAATAATGTAGATGATACTTATGATGGATGTAACGGCAGTCTTCCCTTCATATACACTTAGAAACTCTTCCTAGATATACTTCTCTATATTTTCAAGACTCAGATTTCACAACCATCAAAACCTTACGAAGAACACTATCCTCCAAGAAGTCATTTCCATTCAGAACCTTATCCACCCTAAGAAGTCATCCCAGTCCTTTCCATTCAAAATTTTCAGAGACATTGAGGTAAACACACACCTCAAGTTTTCAGTTATGTATTTTTAAGAATTGGTGAAGAGTTAGAATGGAGCTAAGCATGCAAATATGATTCAGAAACTTAAAACCTAGGTGTACTGAATTCAGAACGTAGATATAACTGTGTTAGGTGTGTGAGTATACACGGTTCTATTCTAGTTTCATTCCTATACTTTTTGTCCAAGACTTTCTGTTATCTTAAAACTGTGTTGCTGGAATTATATAAGAGAACTGAAACTTGATCCATCTTCTTCTAGATTTAAAGAACAAGGAGGTAAGAATTAGAAGCATTTAAACTGTAAGTTCAGAGTTTGCAAGTTAAAGAACTTAGAAGACTGAGAAGCTTTTAGATTTCCATATTGCTAGAGAACAACTTGCAGATTTTAGAACCTAGATATATATATATATATATATATATATATATGCTTAGATCCTGATTTTAGAACTAGAACTTATAGTTTATCATTTCCAATCTTTAGAACATAAGCAGTACTCATTTACCTCTATATATATGAAACCAACTCAAAAGTATTAAAACTCAGAATTTAAAGACAGAACCTACCTCACGCAACAACCAAACTCCAGAACCTTTCCAACGTATGAATTAGAACAAGACCAGCAACCAAAGTGTTCCTCAGTTAGAATAAAAACAGAACGAAGTCAGTACTTGAATAAAACTATAAATAAATCAGAGTTGAGAACTCTGGATTAAACTGAAGCTTCGTTCATTTCACAACCCAGATTCAGAATGAACCACGGTATAGCCTAATGTTAACACAGAAACTTGAAGGAGTTTTTGATCATGCAGAACACGTAGAATCGAAAATCTAAAATACAGGAACCCCAAAATTTGAACCCAAATTCGAATCACAGCCTTGTCAAAAATTCTAAAACCAGAATTTTGGAAGGAGAAAAGAACATACATCTTATGAAACAAAAATTTTAAGAACAAAATTTAAAAGATTTTACCTGCAAAAGAAGAAGCCAAGGACGGCAACCTGGAGAACTCAGACGACCACCCCACCGTCCATTTACCCTGCTACAAATCGAGAGGGAGAGATCAGAGAGTAAGGAATTAAAAGAATTAAGTGGTTTAAAAACAATTTCAGAGGAAGAACCTAAAATCTAAGCATGCAGATTCACAAGGTGAAACTTCGAAAATACAGAAAGGGAGAATCGAAATTAGTAAGTGAAATCTAGGTTTTCAAAATAGAAAATTTAGATCTTAAGAGCTAGAAAATTTGAGATAGAGGGAAGAGGGAAGGGATTACCTCATAGTTTAGAAGCGAGGAAGACAGACGAGAAAGAGATGGAGCAGGGAGAGAAGACGATGACTGCTGCTGCATTTCATCCTCGAGGGAGTTCCAGCGAGAGAAGGATGAAGAGGAATTGGTGTCGGTGTTTGAGAGGAAGACAGGAAACGAGAGGCGAGGAAGAAGAAGAGAAGTAGTGTGATTATACTAGGGTTTAAATTGAACGGGCTGTAGAAATTAATCAAATGGGCTGAAGTAATTGATCGATTGGGCCATCAATTAATTCGTAAATGGGCTGAATTATATGTTGATGGATTGGGCTCGATTTTTTTTTAAATAAGTAATGGGCTTATTAATTTAGAAATGGGTTTTAATAATGGATTAAGTTATCCCTTAATTATGGTTTGCTAAAATTCATCTTTAGATTTAATTAGTAAGTAAAGGGATTTGATATAAATAGTTAGATTTAATCCAATAATTGAGATCTATTAAGTTATGAAAGTAGTAGTAATATTTAATTGGTTATTAGAATCTTTAAGCACTCGAATTTTAGTCGAGTGAAAAGATTAGAAACATTAATGGAATAATAGAATTATTATTTCATTTTTAGATGAAATAAATTATATACTCACGATGAGTATTTTCCTCTTAATTACGATTAAGGTTCGGCGAAAGGAAATTCCAGTCGTTCTGCATCAGATTTTCGTTAGACGAAGAAGCAATTCAGGTAGGCTTTCTTTTACAAATAAAATCGCATGCGTTGTACCAAAGTATGATTTTCGCTTTAGAATGCTAGAATTTGAAATATTATGAAGTATTGCATTGTCGAAAATATTTATATTTTGGTATGATGCGTATCTGTTGAACAATTAATCGATTTCGGACCTTTAAGGATTTATATCTTTTAAGGTTAGTGTACACCAGAACCGTGAGTCATCTTAGCGGGTTGGTCGGTTCAGTGTTCGCGGAAAGTGGCCACTTTTCCGACACACAGAATTACAGATATGTATGATTACTCCAGAACTTAGACTGCGCAGTCGAACTTTTAAGAACACAAGAATTTTAGTGAACATAGGTTCTTTAGTGACAAAATCCCTATGTTGCACTGTGTTACGACAATTGCAAATATATCAGTACGAATGTGATTTCGGCATGTGTTTACTCAGTACTTTCGTACTCAGCCCTGCATATATTTATAAATGTGCAGGTTAAGTCGTGATGACGAAGTGGAAGGCTCAGAGGTGGTTTTTGTCAAACTCTTGTTGTTTTACTCTCGGTGATTTATATGTCGTCATACATGTAAATCTAGATATTGATCCAGTTTCCGCTGCCAAACTTTTGTTTTTGAACCAAGAACTTATTAGCTATCTATTTTGACTTCGAACTATGTATTTCAGACTTGTACATGTGTTTCGTGTTTCTTGATGTTGTTATAATCTCTGTTGACTTCGAACTTTAAGATTTCGTTGATGTATTTGGGTTTTGGTGACACACAACTCTATCGAAATCTTCCTCTTGTTGTACGTTTCACGTTTCATCCATTTATCAACACTTTCGTTTTGTTTCATTATCCGTATTTTCCTTGTTAGTCACGTTTTCCTCGATTTTACTTAGAGAAGTGAAATGGGGACGTGACATCTATACTCAAAACTAGGTTTTCAATAGAATAAATGGAATAGAAATGGGGTAGAAGAAAGATAGAAGTTTACTTCCCTGAACCGAGTTGGTGGTGAGTCAGAGGAATGAGTTGGAGTGAGAGTGAGGGGCTGGTGTTGTTCTATGCTTCTTTGAAGAGAGAGAGAGAGATCGAATTCGAGGGAGAAGGGGAGTTTGAGAAATAATGGAAATACCGGTGTACAGATAGAGTTAATAGGATTTTACTCAATTATGTTTGATGGGATTTGATTTCTTTTATCCTTCAATTTAAAATAAGTCCTCACTTTAAATTAAGGTTTTTGAATTGGATTAAGCTTAATTCTTGAAATGTTTATTAGTAATTAGTTTCTTTTGAGTTTCAACTAGCACTCGGCTTGTTCAATACTCCCTCCGTCCACCAAGTAATTTCAACTTTGCCTTAATACGAATTTTAATTGATAGTTTGACTTTAATAAGTAATGTGTAAAGTGTAGTGAGTAGTGTGTAGTTAGTGGAGAATGAATTTCACATTATTGATGATGTGTAGTGTGTAGTGAGTGGAGTAAGAACCCACGTTACTAATGATATATATTGAGTAGTGTGTAGTTAGTGAAGAATGAGACCCACATTATTGATGATGTGTTGTGTAGTGAGTGTAGTAAGAGATTGCCAAAAATAAAAAGTTAAAGTGAAAAACTATTTCATGGACGGACCGATAAAGAAATATGAAAATCTATCTCGTGAACAGGGGGAGTATTAATAAGTTAATATTTTATTAATTATTTTAATTTGAGACACAATTGAATACTCAATTACAACACAGGCTTACAAGTTGCAACACTTGATTTCGAAGAACCATTAGAAATACATATAATAATACGATTAAGATGACATAACAACAACTAAAACAACAATAGCACTAGATTCCTAGGAATCAGTATCTAGCTTGGAGAATAAACACAGTAATTTCTTACAACAATTCTATTCCGATTCATCTTCGCCACTATGACTCTCACTATCACCTGTGATAATAAGTTTATAACGGGAACCGACGTCGTTCTTATGCCTCTCCTGAATCACAACTCGGAAAGGAAGCGGTTCTCCTTGTAACTCCACTTGCATCTCTTCTATAGCTTTCACAGACATCACCGCCGATTCACTGCATTGCGTTAACCCTATCTTCCTCAGTGTTGCTATGTCTCCTATTTCACAGGGTATCTCCTTCAACTTCGTCAATCCAAAAAGACGAAGCTTCTGAAGCCGTGGAAAGATGGAGCTCTCTTCTGTGGTCCAGTGTTTCAGATCACCAAACCATATCAACTTCAAGTAAATCAGACATGGAAACTGACCTTCACCTATTTCCCACTTCTTTCCTCTTTTGAAGCTTCCACCTTCCAACTCCAACTTCTCTAGAAGTGGTAATGAACCTATCTTTTCCAACATCTCTTCCCACTCAAACTCACTCGCCATCTTCAGAAACAACTTCTTAAGCGAATCTGGGAAGGTAAGATTGTGAAAGCATTGAACAACCTCTCTAGATGCCAAGTCACCCGAGAGTTTGAGGGATTCCAGTTTATGCAGACATCCAATGTACTTGAAACAGTAAAAATCAAGACTGTCCGAAGACCCCCAATATCTCATCCCCAGCTTCTTCACATTCGGAATTCTCTTCACCACCTCCTCACCACAGTTAGAATTCTCCACGTCTTTTAGTATCTCAAGATTCTCCATCACCACAAATTCATTGCTTGGAGGATCTGCGAGGCGCAATCCGGACATGAAGTCGATGTGCTTAAACTGAGGCATGTTCCAAATTCCGACCGGTGATTTAGATGCAAGAAAAGTATCAACGATTAACGTGTGCAGATTCCAGAAGAGATGGGCCGTGAAGAAGGAGGAAGGTGAATCATCTGATGTTACAAGTAGTTTAACAGTAAGGTGCCGCAAGTTAACACATTGTAGGACATTCTCGTTCACATACCTTTCGTGTGCGTATAATGTCTTCACCAATCCAAACTTCCGGCAAGGTGGGACGTCGGGAATTTCACATATAACAGAACGAGTACGTGACATAGATTGCAAGGCATCACTGACTTTTTCTTCGGAAGTTTCGTCGTGAATAACAACTCGGCGTTGGCTATATTTGCCCTTGGAAGAACTATCGTCTCCAACGACATGATAAAACTCGTATTTCCGGCTTTCCCTCATGCAGAGGTCTCTCAACAGATCGTGAATTTTGCAGTACTTTATGGCTCCAGTCGACCCCAACTTGTCGATTATAATGAGATTTCTATCGACCAAGTCCTTGAAGAATCCTTTTGCAGTTGCTTCCAAGCTTTTGCCTTCGACTGGCTTCAGAAAGCCTTCAGAAATCCATAGCCAGATCAGTTTCGAGACACGGATTTGACTGTCTTCCTCAAAAACACCCATGTACAAGAAGCATGCTTTCAAATGGACCGGCAAATGGTTATAGCTCATGTGTAACAACCTCAAGCAGTGTTTATCGTTTTCCAAATTGACTGCTGAAGTTAAATTGTTCTTTAACGATTCCCAACGTCTTTGAGTGTGTTCCATCTTTTTCAAAAGACCTCCCACCACAACAATCGATAAAGGAAGTCCTCTACAATGGCTTACTATTTCCTTCCCGATTTCCTCCAATTCAAGCGGGCAAGTTCCCTCCCCAAACACAGTTTTGGAGAATAAATCCCAGCTACTAACCTCATCTAGAAGTTCCATTTGAAGGCTATAATTGCTGCTCAATTGAGAACTCAATTCTGATAGCCTAGTCGTCACCAATATCCGGCTACCGTTCTCATTATTCGGGATGGAACAACGAACCTTGTCCCATGCATCAATGTTCCACATATCATCCATTACCACCAGAAACTTTCTACCAAACAAATATTTATGGAGCTCTAATCCTACTTCTTGCTCACTCCCTTCACTCAATCGTTCTTCCTTAGTGGCTTGTGAAAGAAGTTCACAAAGAAGCTCTCTTGCATTGTATTGTTGAGAAACAGTAACCCAAACACAGATATCAAAACACTCCTCAATAAGTGGTCTTTCATAAATATATCTGGCAAGAGTGGTTTTACCTATCCCGCCCATCCCCACGATCGGGATGACTTGGAGACTGTGCCGGTCCAGACCAGTGAGCTCGTACAGGATCCCGTTTAGGACATCCTCAGAGCACACCATGTTAGAGGTGGAATAAGATGCAGAGACGTTTCTGTGCTGATGATGGTGGACCACCACCACCTCCTCCTCTGCACCCATCTTCGTCATCGTCTCCTGCTTGACCAAATCCATGTCTTCTATGACTCTCTCCAGATCTTCATAAAACTTGACTTGTTTCTTTGGACCTCGAAAGCAATTCAAGAACGGGGTCGCGATCGTTCTGGTGCTACGCAGCTGAATCTTGTCAACGATATATGATTCGATAACGTCTTCAGCCGCATAAGCTGCGTTAGCAATGCGAATCTCCAGTGGATCTGCTTCGTCATCGATGTCGGAAAGAGGAGAAGTATAGCCTTCAAGAAACGATTGCAAGAATCCGACATGTTGAGTGAGAGATTGGACTTGTTGTTCTTGGAGAGAAATTGGTGGGGAGTGATGATGCTCCAAAGCATCTATGAGTTGCATAAGAGAAGTCAAAGCTGCATAAGCCGCCATCAAACTGTAGCTTCAGTCGAAGAAGAAGGGTTTGATCAAAGCCTTTCTACAAGGTAGGAAACTGTACTGAGTCAGCAGCAGCTTAATGCAGAGTTTGCTTCGGCTATCATAAATTCTCATTTGTAACCACATACTTTATGTTACTATTCTAATTTCCTCTGAACTAATCTTATTATCTACTCATTCTAAGGCTTGAAATTAAACAATATTTTCTCAAGAACAAATATTTGTGGAAAAATTAAAATATACATTATTTAAAATTAAATGATATAATCATTTCTCAATCATTCATCTATATATATAAAAACAAAACTCATATGAAGACAACATTTTCCACCCTTTTCAATATTCTCTTCATAATTTTTTGTTTTTAATAGACACAAACTTTAATATTTTTGGGGAATGTTCACATCTCCAATCTCCTAATATTACTTACATATTCGTAGTTACTATGCGATGGAGCACTTTAGTAGCATTAGTTATTTTATCAAGTTAACTAAAAGATTTAGCGATGGAGTAATTTTTTGAACCGATATTAATTTTTTCATATTTTCATGCTCATTATAAAAGCAAAATCAAATACTATTTTTTCCTTTCCAATTCACTATATTTTTAAATTTTTTTAATTAAAATAATAAATTTTGTTATTATTTTGTATGTTTGAAATCGTAGCCAAACTGTTCTCAACACAGTTACAGTTCAGAATCGAACCGTCAATCATAATTACGCTTTTCAAAACTGCCGATTATGGTCAACCGTTCCGGTTTCTTTAAATACATATAAGAAGGATTATAGCTAATTCAAGAAACAACACTTGATTCCGAGGAATCATCAGAAATAAATAGACACAACAATTCGGACGACAGAAATAAAACACTGGCTTTCCAAAAGTCAATATCTAGAAAAATAAACACATTTCTTATGAGATATTGAAAACAACACCACTTTCTTCTGATTGAATCCTTATCTTTGACAGTGTTGGTGTGCTTGCGATCTTAAATTATGAAAACAAGCAACAACCACTGTAGATGCCAAGTCCGAGGGTTTGAGAGATTCCAATTTATGTAGACATTCAATAATATACCCAAAACAATAAAAATCAAGACCATCACCAGTGAAACAATAACTCACTTCCAATTTTCTGACATTCGGAATTATCTTAAACACATCACTTAAAAACATAGTCAAATCTTTGTAATGAATAATACCTAATGACATCCATATATGGCAGGAAACATCTCTCCATAGTCTAGCCAAAGCCAAACAAAAAGAAACACATCATAAGCTAACAACCAAAGTTCTCTGCTTTGGGCACTTCACTCTCTATCACACAAGCATTAGCTTCAACCACAAGTTTGCAAGATTCATCATCATCAACATTTTCTGCTGTCTCAACTTCACTTCCCACCTCAGCACCACACTTATCTGCTTCAATCCAGTCACTACCATTACTATCATTATATTTATCATTTCTCTTCATTCCTTCGGCTTTTACATCAGCAGCACACTTATCTACTTCAGTAGAATTACAAGCATCACTATCATCAGTTTTCATGATCCCCTCATCTCCACTTACCATTTTCTCTTCTTCACCTTCAAATCCACCACCAAAACCTTCTACAGCCTCGCACCTATTTTTATCTTCACTCTCTCCTGTAGTATGTGTATTCTCACCATTGCTCTCTCCCTCATTTTCAGATTCATTCTCAACTACCTCTTCAGACCTATCTTTGTCTTCATTCTCTCCTGTAATACGTGTGTTCTCACCATTGCTATCTCCCTCATTTTCAGATTCATTCTCAACTACCTCTTCACCACCATCGTCTGCGGTGACTCCTCGCCTCTCTAGCGACAACAACCTCCTCCTCAAATCCCCCAACTCCCCCTCCACCAAGAACAGCCTCTCCTTTAGATTCAAGTTCTCCTCCTCAAGATGTGCAATATGAGTGTCCTGATCATCTACCCGGTTTTCCAACAAATTGTGGTAATCCACCCCACCAGCATTCCCACTGTTTGGATCGTAAATCATCTCAAACCTACTCAAGTCATGGTCCAGCCTCCTCTCCACCTCGACATGCTCTTCCACATCGCTCTCGCTTGAGCTGCTGCTCCCTTCATCTTCCTCACCGTCTTCATTACCGAGAGGCCTCAGTCTTATCAAACCTTTCATAGAGCCATAACCATCCACCCCCCACTCTTCCTTTGCCATGTTCCCCAGTACTTCGGTAGAAGGCGACAAGATTGGTGTCGGTAACACAGATGGGGTTACTGGAAAAGGAGAAGCCAGCGGTGCAATTCCACCACTTCTCTTGGCTCTAATCAGGAAGGAAGTGGTGTTCCTAGGTGCATATGGGGCCGATCTTCCACCATTACCACCCATATTCATACTATTCATATTCTTGTTAAACTTCTTCTTATGGAAGGTTTTCCGCGTCTTCAATCGATTCTGATGTTGCAGCTCATTCAACGTGGGAGGGATATAATTCCTAAAATTCAAATTCCCAACACCACCACCACCCCCGCCAATTCCACCGGAGCTAACCAAGGATTGCTGCTGCAGCTGCTCCATCCTCCGTTCACCTCCAATCGGCTTATTTACCCTTTTGCCCTTCCAATTGCTCCTCGGACCTAAGGATTTGTTGAAGGCTGAAGGCGGAGGTCTCATGGCGTCGGAGCTCAAATTAGGGGTTTGAAACTGCTGTTGCTGCCCCCACATTCCGTAGCTCCGATTATTCGGAACCATCTGATGGCGAAAGTTCACCGAATGAATTTGGTTAGAAATTACTGAAAAGTTTGTGAAGTGATTATTCTGGTAAAATTTTGTTACCTGCGGAGCCATTTGATTCATACTCAACAGAGGCGGATTCATGTTCATCAGATGCTGCTGCTGCTGTTGCTGTTGGTTCATCATTGCTGCTTGGTCGTCCATTCTTGTCAACCGATTAAACTTTTTCTCAGTAAAAGTGGGGAAGAGATCAAAACAACCAGAGCCTTAATTTTGATGGAGTTAATAGATCTATACGCGAAACGATTCTCAATCCGAATTCTTTCAAAAAAATCGAGAAATCTCCAGAAAAACAAAGAAATAAAAATGATATCAGAAACCCTATAATTGAAGAATCAGTACAAAACCTAAAGATTTTTCAGAAATTTTGGTTTTCAAAACATAGAAATTTGCAGAGACGATTAATCCTTTAAAGGGATGACAAACTTGTCAAATTCAGAGAATTGTCTCTAGAAAACTTCAGCTTCACGGTTCTGATATTGGGAATTTTTAGAATGAGGAAAATATCATGCCAGGTGCTATTTATAGTTGCTTGGGAAGGTAATCGACGGCTAGAGATCTATTTTATTTATTCTGCGGCTGAGATTAAAGGCGCGCGTCCAATTTGACTGGAGATAAGAAATGAGGCGGTTCTGGGTTTCACCCTCCAAAGTGTTTTATTTATTTTATTAATGAGTTATTTTATTCAAAATAAAATCATTAACGATTTTAACTTTTAATATTGAGAATCTATTATTTTTTACACTTTTCGATTGTTTGAAAAATTAATTTAAATTATAAAACAACGTTCCGAAAATACTTTTCTCTTTTAGATTTTCACCGAATTACATATTTCCACTTTTCATTTAAATCGATCAAAATCATAACCAAAATTACATAGAGCCATTTCCTAAAACTAAGGAAAAAATAAAATAAAATATGGTTGTCATCACCTACTCACCTAATATTAATTATATCATTTTATTTTTATATAATTTATATGTGATTCTCACTTAAATTTATATATAATATATTTTAAATATTAAAATTATATTATAAATATTAAAATTATATATTTTATGGATGGTGAATATTCACGAGTGATGAGTTGACAGATATCTAATTGGTGGTGGGTCGTAAGTTTGTAGGTACCCGTCGAGTGGCGGATATCCACATTTGGTGGGGTCTAAGTGATTTTATAATCACGAATAATTTCGTTTCGTGGATAGAATTTAGTATTTATTTAATTTACTGTTATGAATATAAATATCTATTATCCGTACCTGTGGTCTCAAACTTAAAGTAATTCATATGTGAACAGATCCATTCTTAAGATCAAAATAAATTAAGATAATGTCAAAATTATTCAAAATGCCAAATTGTTGATGTATGGCTAATTATAGGATCATACTGCATTTGAGTTTGAAAGCATTTATACTCGCAAAATAAAAAAAAATGAGCTCAAAGTTATGACTTAAAATGAGCTCAAAGTTATGGCTAATTAGTACGTGGAAAAACGAATATGAAAACTATACGAACATAATATAAATATATATGTGTTAGTCATGTAATTAATTGAGGAATTGAATCAATAAATGAAAATGAATTATAAGTTCATGGAATTTTTAGAAGCATCACATACTCGAAAGTTGAAATTAAAGTTCGTCCTCATCCGAAAAGATTATTTTATTGATATAATCCCGATTGATATTGTATCATGAGTTTATTCAGTTAAGCTTATAAAGTGGCAAATTATTTACATATACGATTGTGAATTACAAAAATAACTGAGATGAAAGGACAACCACAATATACCAAGTGGTATCAACAATCAACAGTGATCCTTTAAATGACGACAACTCTAAAAAATAAAACGTTATGAGAAGATTAAGAGTCGATATTTCTCAGCACTATTTAATTCATTAGTTAATTTCCTTTACATATTGAAGAACAAAGTTAAAATTTGGGATATTGACTACAGTCATATGCAATTAATCGTAAGACTTCATTTTAATATTGTCACGTGTAGTTCAACTTCAAATACATAAAGTTAGTTGTTTGTGATAATTCATTATTGGGTAAAATACATAAATTTAGTGTTTTCTAATAATCTAAATTTTGATTTAAATTTCAAAATCTCTGGTAATGTAGTAAGTTTTATTTTATTACTAAACTCATTTTTTATGGAACTTGTAGTTAGGGTTTGATGAAAATACGATCAAGTGTTAGGGGAGATTGATGATCAAGAAATTTATGAAAAAGATTCAGTCACATCGAAAGATCAACTTGGATGAAAAATAATTCATTCGAGGGCAACAAGAAATTCTTGAACCAGGTGGCAGAAAGCTTAGGATATCTTTGTCAGCATTTTGTCTCTATAATCCACATAATGAATCCCAAATCTGGCTGAATATCCATCACTCCACTCATACTTATCCACTAACGACCACACCAAATACCCCTTCACGTTTGCATCATCCTTCCTCATAAAATTAAATTTCTTAGTCTTAATTAACAATAAAAAATCATATAGCGACTATCTAAACTAAGAAGCAAATTATGATATCAGTTAATTATAAACACTAAAAGTCTAACGTCACATGTTGTCGTTTGAGATCAAGACTAGGGTTGTAATTGGTGTGGTAGCAATTAACTGGAATTGATTAATGGGTTAATCGGAACTAGAAAAGTAAATTTTTATGGAATCGTGTACTAGACTGATTCAGTGCCGATTAATTGATAAGACCAATTATTAAACTATATATATTTTATATCCTTTAATATATTGAAACAATTCGACATAAATATTTTATTAACAACAATTCATCGTACATTTATTTAAATTCAACATGGTAATATTTTATTTTTAATAGATAATATAATAAATCGATGTTTGATCCGATACCGATCACTAGTGTAACATTAATTTTCAATTTGCAAGAGTTGGTGACTGGTTTGGTATCGGTTCAAAGGTGGTTATTCTCAAAAATGGGTTATCGATTGACAACCCGAGAGAAGATGAAAATATTGGAAATGTCGCGCATGCATGATGTTTTTAACTAAAATGGAACACAAACTGATATTTACCCTAAGAAAAAACAACAAAATTGATGAATATTAGTTTGAAGCAGAAATGGGGCCTAACCGAATTGCTTCGTTCAGACAACAGAGATGATCATGAATGTAGTCCTTCCTCATGCTGTCTTGTAATGCCTCTGATAATTTCAACTTGTCATTTCTTTCCTCATCAAGACTTGAAATTATACTACTTATTTCTTTTAGGAAATTTCCAATCCAGGTAAAATGTGAAGGGATATACAAGTATATGATCTTGGCTAATTAGTACCATTTTCAGTGATGTAAATTTTTGGATTCTTGTATTCCTGTTTGAATAGTTTGAGCAATTGACGAAGTCCCTTGGGATAAATGTAGAACTTTCTCGAGTCTCTTCCTTGTTCACCTATGGGCTTTACATTAGATAAAACACATCGAAACCTTATTCGTCAGTTATAAAACAATAAGGTAATTATCACGAGATGAGTATCATATCTTAAGTATTCGTGAAATCCATCTCAACATCTGTTGTATAGCTATAGCTAGTGGAGTTAGGTTTATCGAAGGCATACATGGCACCATAGTAGTTCAACCCTAAGAAATCGAAGGATCCCTTAACCATCTTACTCTCCTCTTCGTTGAATTTAGGCAATCTTTCCTTCACTCGCCTCTCCATACTTCCGGATACCTTCCACGTGTCAATGGTTCCATATACCTAAACTAAAAGAATAATCGAATAATTTTGTTAGGTTTGTTTTGTGTGTCGACGACATATTACCTTTGACATTAACCTCACTACTATACTACTATTAGAGCAACACATGCACACTAATGAGAATTATTCTTTGAAGAAAACTCACCACCCAAGCATGAAGTTGAATGGCTCGATCTCTAGCCTTCTGATATTCTTCCTTCGTCTCATCCAATGGCTCGAACTAATTTGATACTAGAACTATCCCGATTTTTCCTTTTTGTGCCACTTGATACTTTTCCTTATACAGATTTGCAACAACTGAATGGCTTAAAAGAATGTTATTTCCCACGATATATGGTTCAGTGGCAAAGTCTCCGCCCGTGCAGTCGAGATCTTGCCGCTCTGCGCATCGTCCTGGTGCAAAGGTTCCATAGGCGTAGCCAAAAGCAGTGAAAGTCCATGGCTCATTTATGGTGGTCCAGTACTTGAATCGATTGCCAAATTGCTCGAAAGCGAGGTTTACATACTTGAGAAAGTCACCCCTAAATTGGATTTTATGGACAAGTTGAATTAAGCTCGAGATATGAAGTACTATAAGAAATAGGAGAAAGTTATATAGGCTTACACGATTTGAGAAGATAGGACCATATGCATCTTGAAGGGCTTGTGGGACATCGAAATGGAGTAATGTTACGAAAGGCTCTATTCCTACATTGCAATTCATACAGTTAATTAATATTCACTTAATATATACATATAATTATATATTCGGAAATCAAAGAACATACGCAAAATAGCGACTTAATTTACATAATTTTTTATTGGGTTGCCCTATTAAATTTATATTTTAACGGGACGGAGATATAGTATTACAAATTATATATTTGGAAAATCAGAAAATTAATAGTATCACTAACCACTAGCAATGAGTTCGTTAATGAGATTATTGTAGTAGTCTATCCCATTGTTGCATCCCCAAGATCGTGGTCTAGTTATGGTGCGGAAGTTGGCTGAGGCATGTGGCCGAGACCGTGTCGAGGCGCGGTGCCGAGACACAACGTGACGTGGTGCATGGCGTTGCGTCGGGGCAACGTGAGTGTTGTCCCTTGTGCCAAGAATGACATAAGAATAGTGCGTGGCATGAGATGGAGACGTGGGCCGAGACATGTGCGGGACATGAGATGGAGGCGTGGAGTTGGCCGAGGAGTGGCGCGTGAGCATGGCGCGCGCCACAGACCAAGGACTGCTGAGCAGTGTGCGAAAGTGGCACACGCCAAAGGGCCGAGAGTTGTGCGCGCACTGGCACATGCAGGGCACGGGTGCGGCATGGATGCGGCACGGGCGTGGCACGAGCGCGGCACGGACTTGACACGAATGTGGCACGGGCGCGACACATGCCTGGCATGGACGCGGCACGGGCGCAGCACATGCACGACACGCGAACGGCACATGTGCGCGTGACACATACACTGCACGGAGCGGGGCGCGGGCCGCGAGCGACAATTAGGCGAAATACGCGGGTTGGCGCGTGCCAGCATAAAAAACGGGCAGTTGGTTGCAAAAAATATGGGTGCGAAGCGGGACGAGACCAAGTCTATGGAGCGAGAGCGAATTGTGAAAGGTTGTTGCGGTAACAAACTCCAAAATTTGGGGAAGTTGTTGATGATCGAGTCAAGGACGTTCCGGACGGTGCCACATGGCGCATGGGACTGATTTGAGAGTTAGGCCCGATAAGTAGAAAGCCCAGTGAAGGGGGTGTTGTCCTTCACCTCTATAAATATAGCCATGAGCTGCACGCCCAAGTCAGTCTAGAATTGAGAGTTTAGCATGAGACATAGCCTTAGGCCGAGTGTGAGATAACTCGAGGGCTATTGAGAGTTGGGTGATTGTGTGCAAGCCTTGGTTCCTTTTTATGTGAGTAATAAAAAGGTTGGAAGTGAGAGATCCCGTAAACTTGTGGTTTATATATTATATCCGCTGCGTAATACTTAAGCGGGGGTAAGGTTTGGGCAACATAATCCATCCACAGGCGGGCGCGAGTGCTCGTTGCGAGAAGGCTGGTCAAGGTGTGCGTGCCTTGGTGTAGGCACGGAGCGAAAAATTTGGGCCACCGAGTTACCCCATGACAATTTGGTATCAGAGCCTCGTTTGGCTCTGTGCCTTGGTTGTGGGAGTCGGGCTGCTATGGTGCGTGGTGCGCCGCTACGTGGATCAAGAGTGGTGCGTGCGAGTCCGGCAATATCCTGTGAGTCCGGCAAAAACCCGAAGTTGCTTTACTGAACTCGGTATAAGCCACGTACACATTGCCACAATTTTCTCCGGATCGGCCAACACCGTCCCCTGAGTGACAATATGGCCCAAATAGCTCACCGAGACTTGCCCAAAAACACACTTAGACCCTTTAAGGAAGAACTCATGCTAATGTAGACGGTTAAACACTTGTGAGAGATGATGATAGTGATCGTCCATGGTCTGTAGACTAATATATCATCGAAAAAAACCACTACGAATTTGTGAAGAAATTCAGAAAATACTTGATTTATCGTTGCTTGGAAAGTCGAGGGATCATTGCGTAGCCCAATGGGCATCACAAGGAACTTAAAATGCTCATCGGCTATCTGGAAAACGGTCTTGGTGATGTCACGATGGTGGACTCGATTCTAGTGGTAACCCGCACGAAGGTCGAGTTTCGTGAATACTCAGGCATTCACCAAATCATCAGGCAACTCATCGATTGTGGGGATTGAGAAGTTGTCTTTCACCGTGACAGCGTTGAGGGCGCGATAATCCACATAGAAGCGGAACGTGCCGTCCTTCTTCCGAACGAGCAAGACCGACGACGAAAAATGTGATTTACTGGTGCGAATCATGCCTTGGAGCAACATCTCAGTTGCCAACTTCTTCATCTCCTATTTTTGGAATTGTGGGTAACGGTAGGGACGAACATTCACCGAAGATGTGTTGGGCATGAGATGGATCCGGTGATCCACATGATGATGCGGCAGAAGACCGTAGGGTGCCGCAAATAGATGTTGACATTGACACAACAACTCCTGTAGAGAAGCTGGAGTAGAGTTAGTAATTGCAAATTGGGCCGAAGTCTCTTGACAATTAGTGGTGGAATTGGGCCTGATGTAAATAACATAGATGTCATCTATTCATTTCTTATGGGCCATGACGTGTAATGAAGAAAAAGAAATGGGCTGGAGGTCAATAGTCGGATCCCTAACTAAACGGGTCGCTATGCCATTGATGGTGAATTCCATAGTTTGCCCGGCGTAATCGTGTGTCACCGGCCTGAGTGTTTGCAACCACTGAATGCCCAAGACCATCGAGGCCCCTGCAATTTTCTACAGATGCAAATCGACAGTGACGACTAACCCCTGAATAACAATGGGAACCACCGGGCGCCGACGATTACACACGATGTAGTCGCTGTTACCAACGAACATGCGAAACGGCGGCACGGCCTGCGTGTCGAGTTTCATTGTTTGAGCTACTATTGGGTGTAAAAAGTTGTGGGTGCTGCCATTATTAACAAGTATGCGAATGGCATGGTGGTGAATGGAACCCAAAAGATGCAGGGAACGCGACCGGCCCAAACTGGACAGTGTATTAAGTATTGAAACGTCGCCACAGATAGCTGGATCAATGTCGAGGTCTACAGGATCATCGGTGGAGTTGGTTCCCTAACTACGTCAGCATCATCTGTGCCTAAAAGCACATAAAATCGGCTACGACAGCGGTGCCTTGATGACCATTTTGATCACAGTTGTAGCAGAGGCGCTTCTCATGTTTCTCTCGGAGTTTCCGTATGGGTGGGGGGGCCTGGAACAGAGGTGGATTCGACGGCTTAGATACCTGGGCGGGTGGCGGAAGTGAAGGGGCTGGTGAACTCGCAGATGATGGGGAGTAAGAGGATATTGGAACTGCCTTCACTGGAGGTCGTGGGTGACATCGCTGCTCCAAACGAGCTTCATCCCGACGAGCCTCATGCGCCTTGGCCAGCACAAAAGCCTCCATGATGGTGGGTGGCTTGGTAAAGGACAATTCTCGATGAATATCGGGCTGTAGTCCTGTGATGAAAAAACTGACGAACAAAGATTCTAAAATGCCTTCAACTTTGTTCATCAACTCCTCGAACTCCGCTTGGAATTCAGTCACCGTGGATTTTTGAGTGCGTTTGGACATGCTGCCTTGAGGGTCGTCGTAGATCAAGCTGCCGAAGCGGTGACGAACACTACCGAGAAAAATCGGCCAAGTGGTGATGTGGTGGTTGTTTTTCATCCATTGATACCATGCTGCAGCGCCTCCCTCCATATGAAAAGAAGCGATGCGTAGACATTGAGGCTTTCGCGTGAGATGAAAATCAAAAAATTCATCCACCCGGAAGATCCTCCCCGACGAGTCAGATACATCAAAGACAGGAACCTCCATTTTCAAGGAACGAAAGGGGGGTTGGCGTTTGGATCTGGAGGTGGTGGTGGTGGTGATTTGGGGAGGGAGAGGGCGGAAAATTGAGAATCAACAGAGGTCATGAATTTGGTGAGGGTAGTGTTTGTGGCGAGTTGTTGGCTGTCAAAATGGGTTTTCAAGGATTTAATCTACGTTGCGAGAGATTTGAGAGCTTCCGTAATATCGACGAGAGCCATGAGAGGTATGAAGAACAATAAAAACACCAAATGTTAAGATAAATAATAGATAGATAGCTACTTCGAGTGAGCTTAACTCCGAAGAAGAAAGGGTCAAGGAAAAGTGAATGATTTTTCATTAATTGTCTGCTCTTTTCCTACAAGTCTGCAACTTAAATACAGAAATAGCAGTACATACTCCTGCATAAAACAACTATTCCTAACAAACTGGTGGGGACCAAATACTCTACTTGCTTCTCACGAAATCCTCGTAACGGGCTGACATCTTCTTTGCTCGTGCGGGTCTTGCTCCAACTTGGGCTTCGTTGACAATTTGGGCTTTCTCTGCAACTTGATCAATTGGTGTAATAAACATGCAATATATATATAATTTTCTAAATATCACAAAGGAACACCATTTTTGTAAAATTTTAAGTACCTGATAAGCTGAAGACGAGGCCCCAAAGAGAAACCCTTCTGGAAAGGTTCCACGTGTGATTAACGAGTTGTAGCAATCACACGTGGGATTTGCAAATGCTAAGGAAAATTTAGCAAAGAGTAACACAAGATAAAGTGAGCATATTTTAGTTGCCATAGCCATTTTTTTCTTGACTCCAACTTGGTCTTAATTTTGGTTTGTTTTGATATAGTTAAGGCCCTTGAGGGAGACGGAATAGTGTTCTTAAATAATATGTGAATTTATGCATCATGATATTTAATTAGCTAGGCTCTTAGTGAAGAGCCATATGCTATTTAGTTAATTTGCAATGTTGTAGCAATATTCGGTAAATAAAGCTATCATGCATGCCAAACTATTCTTGTGGCTATTCACTGACCGTGCAATTCTTACGACATTATTTCCATTTAATATGCGTGATAGTTTAATTAAAAGAGTTAAAAATAGAGGCGTATGTTGGGTGTGTTGTCTGTCGTTACTAGAGTTGTCTATTCGGATTGGGTTGGGTATCCTAACTAAAAATATCGGGTACCCGTACCTGAAAATCATCAAATTTATATACCCGATCATGACCCAAAACTATATTACGGGTACCCGATACCCGACTCGAGTATTTCGGGTAGGGTATTAGGGTACCCTAATTTGCCAAAGAATAACACTAGTTATGCCTTGCAGTGCTGCCGCCGGAGGGGAAGAAGAAACATAAGTAGAGATTATGGACTTTCAATACTTGTTTTCACACTAAAGAAAAAAGGAGAAACTGGGGGATGTAGAATCGCAGACAAGTACAACACTTTTTTTGCGAAGAGAGACAATTGTCTTTAGAGGAGTGCAAATGCAAGGTGTTGGTTATAGTGTTTTGGGAAGAAGAAAATAGGAGTACAGAGGTAAGGTTTTGGTTATGGTGTTTTGGGAAGAAGAAGAGAGATAAGAAGATGGAAGGTTGGGGTTGCGTATTTCAATTTTTTGGTTAGAAAGAGAAAAACAACTTTTTATTTAACCAAGAGAACAAGAGAGATATGGTCCTAGACTCTAGGGATAGGTAGAGCAGCCAGAGTGACAGACTCAGAGAGATAGGATTGTAAGTATGACTATAAAAAAAATATTATTTTACTTTATTTCTCAAAAAATCGGGTATTCGGGTATATACCCGATACCCGATTAACACACTATTTGAAATCTAAAACCCGACCTGATACCCGACACCCCTAGTCGTTACCCACAAGTTCATATTACCATTGAGTTTATAACTTATTCAGTACAAGATTCATGAATCCCAACTCTAATATACTCGATATGGGTGGAGAGATCTTCATGCTCTCTTACATATAAACTCATAAACTTACAAACTCACAAACTCGTATGCTCGGCCACTGTAAACGTGCAATTCTTCCTCTATATAAGGTATCTTCTCAAACCCTAAAATGTTTTACTTTCGAAGGAAATATAGATCCATGTATATTTTTAATATCCATATATCTTTTAGATATTTTCGTTGTATGCAAATGATTTTGGTTAGAGGGATATTTGTATAATCTCGTAACAAAAGTTTGTGTTTTCTTATATCTCGGTCGTATCTGTAAGAAAATTGTTAGGATTTGTATACCTCAAAGCATGCTTTATGCTTGGACGATATATCAAACATGTTTTCAATTGCACTTTAATGAGAATAAATGTTTCTCTCATTGGTTTGTCATATATATTATATATATATATATATATATATTGAATAGCAAACAAGTCCATTTATTACAATTGTAGACTGTGTGGTGGATCGATGATCGCGGAAGGTAACACAGTCGGCTCCTTTGTAATATAAAATCACAGTCTAGACAGACTTGGACAGTCTAGTCGGCAATGGCTGCGATATCACTTCGATGCGGCTGACCTTAGCTCGCAGAATGATGTCGGTATGTATAAGCGAATACACATGATTTGCGTATACATATTGAGAGGTTTCACAGTGAGATAAGTTCTAACGTGCTGATACTTTGAACGAGGTCTTAGAAATTAATTCATTTCTTAATCTGTGACGATGACATTAGTATAGGCGGTTGATTATACGCTGCTTCGATTCATCAACGTTCGCGAGTTTTTTGTAACTCTAAATAGTGATGTTTTGGGTAGTAGTCGTCGGCTTAACTAGAAATACTCGATTGTCAGGCGTACAGAATCGCGTCTCGGTGACACGAGTTGATTAAATCTGCGTGAGGCGTTCAGAAAGGTTTATTACATAAGAAACCCGGCCGGTTGTGAATTTATTCCATATGTAATATTAAAGGTTTGAACCGGATCACTCACGAATAAATATATTAATTAGTTGTGAGTTGTCAGTAAACTCAATTAATTAATAGATTTAGAAAATCTTAAACGCGATGAAATAATTAATGACAAAAGGGTTACGTTCGTAATTTGAATGAATCAAGATGAGTTCAATATTTATCCTATAGTGGAGTTGATAAATATTTATAATAGAATTGTTCTTTATTGCATTTACATGGAGTAATTAATTGTGGACAATTTAATTTAAATTAATTAATTTAAGTCTAAAGGTTGGGCCAGCCAATTAATTAAATTCAATTGGACCCAAACGGAGACTTGAAAATTAATTTAATCTAATTTTGGATTTGTCCAAACCCATATTAATTTTGAATATAATTCAAATTTGAATTTGAATTATTGTTGTAAACTGCAAGAGATAAAGAGAGGATATAGTTGGGATCTAATTCATTCTCTGGAAACCCTATCCTAGGCCACAATATCTATAAAATAGAAAAATAAGAAGAGATAGTTTCTCTCTCCTGTATAGAGAAACGCCGTTTCATATGAGAATTATATTTCTCATTATTTTCGAAAAATACAGTATTTTTACTGTGAATTTTCGGTCTTCTTATTTCTTAACTTCTAGATAGATTCGCCCACACGATATTCTAGAAGGTAGACGGTCCATAGGATAGAAGTTCCTAAGGTGGGATTCTTGGTGGAGATTGAAGATTGTAGATCCAAACGACATGGATTGCTGATCGTTTGCTAGCGATTCAAATCGCTTCTCCACAAGCGGAGGACTTGCATAGGAGGAGGTATAATTTATATATTTCCGCATTATATTCTCCTATGTGGTTTAAGAATTAATTATTTGTGTGGTTAATTAATCTATGTATCCTGCGGTTAAGCGAACCTCTTCTACGGGTTCCATCAGTTGGTATCAAAGCGTTCATAGAATTTAATTAATTATATGAATTTGATTTAATTCTTATTTATGTGCCTTTGGTCCTAATTTGATATTAGGGATGCTAGATTTATTTTTCGGCATTATATCATGTTATTACGTGGCATATATGATTTAATCCGCTTATTTTTCGTTTATTCATTTTTTGGTGCCCGGTTTGAGGCTTTAATGTAATCACACGGGGGTTGACCGTGTTAGATTAGGTAGATTAGAATATGTCCCTGTAAATTTCATATTTATTATGTAATTTGAGTGGGAGATAAATCTGCGCGAAAAACGAGACGAAGAAATGAAGGCCGGAACCGGACCGTGGCGTGAGCCATGGCCCCCCCCCCCCCCCCCCCCCGCCCCTGATGCGAGCGGCACAGGGGCCGACGCAGGCCAGCGGGCGCTGACCCTGTCCCAGCGGGCGCTGGCGCAGGCGGCACAACGCCTGGCGCGCGGCATAGCGCGCCACAGGGCACTGGCGCGGCACACTGGTGCGGTGCAGGCGGCACAACTCCTGGCATGCGCGGCACAGCGCCCGACATAGGCCAACGGGCGCTGACCACTCGGCAGCCCCGGCCGCGAGCAAGACGGGCCCCGGGCTAACCCTTCCCGACTCCAGAATTCGAGTTTTGAATTTTAAAATTTTAATCCCGGTTTAAATTTGAAATTCGAATTGGAGAAGAAAGAGGATTTTAAGGAATTTGTTTCCTCAAATTGAGGGATTTATTTCTCATATTTGAGGGATTTATTTCATTAGTCTATGAAATTTAAATTCTTTAATTTGAAGAATTAATTTCAAATTCGAATGAGATTTGATTTCCTATATCGTATGAATTAATTTCAAGATTCAATGAAAATTTAGTTTCTTGAAATGATAAAGAATTAATTTCCATGAATTTCTTTAATTTGAAGAATTATTTCAAATTCGAATGAGATTTGATTTCCTATTTTTTTGGAATTAATTTCAACATTCGATGGAAATTTGATTTCTTCAACGATAAAGAAATAATTCTCGAGATCCGAGGAAAACTTGATTTCCTTAATTTTAGAAATTAATTTCCAAGATTCGGAGAGATTTGATTTTCTATATTATAGTAATTAATTTCCGGTATCCGATGGAAATTTGATTTTTCTAAATCTTTTGAATTAGTTTCCAGTATTCAGTGGCATCTTCAAGGCGAAAGAAGATGGAGGATTCAAATTTAAATTCCTTAGTTTTAGGAATTGGTTATTTTATCCTATTTTGGATAATTGATGTAATTATTTGCCTCATTATGTGCTTAATTATTTTAATTTGGCTTTTATTTGCTATTTATTATGTGGAATTTGTCTAAATTGATATGCCAATTTATTGGAAATCTTATCTGGATTTTAGACATGTCATAATATGTGATTATCAATGCTAAAAACCTTTTCAAAATTAAAAAATGACTAAGCGATAATTGTAATTGCATTTTATTAATTTAATTTGTTAAGATTACATATGGTCTCCATGAGACAGTCTTTTCGTGAAATAACTTATTTTGATTCCAAGCGGGATCACATTTTACCAGTTCACGTGATAAGACTTCTCTATAGATGGCTGTAAGAATTTAATTGGTGGCAATATGACCCCTCCGCTGTGGGCTTATTAAAGTCAATTAATTTCTTTAGTGTCAGACTTATGGTAATAGCTTAGGTGTAATTTGGCAGTTATAGCAGCACTGTATGGCCTCTGACTGTTGAGTTGCATGACCAGTAAAAACGTTTTAAAATTGATTGTGTAATCGATCACACTGCGTGACTTGCATGATTGGTTTTAAACAGTATGTTCAATGCGTGATGGTTTTTTTAAGGTTTTCGATTACTTGCATTTGAGCATGTTATTTATGATGGAATATTGGATTTATTCTCAAAATCTATTCTTTAAGCATGACTTTCAACTCATTTACCCCGTTATTTAATTTCACTCAACAGTCTTATTTATATTGATTGTTTTAATAATTTGGACAAAGCCCTGACTACAATGACACGAGATTTGTTCTTGACAAGAATACTCTCCAGATTCCCTAAACACCATCTGGGAAGGAGAAACTTCGGTTGACAAGAGATAACAAACTAAAAGTGTCTAGGATTTAGTCAGATACGACATTGGAAATCTGACTATCTACTTCGTAAGAAATGAGAGATAGTCAACATACATCTTACGCCTTAGTAGTGGAAACATGGTTGATGACTAGTTCTGCCCAGTCTTGGGTAGTAGATACAAGAGCCACATATCATGTTTGCTGCATCTCGCAGGCATTCTTGCGAACTAGACTACTTAAGGAAGGCAAGAGTTCCAATTTATTTTGGCGTAATGCTACGAAAGTGGCGGTCGTTGCAGTGGGAGATGTGTAGTTGAAGATTCTTCTGTTCTAAGTATTGAGAGATGTTTTGTTCGTGGCCAGTTTTAGAAAGAATTTAATTTCAGTTTCTAAACTGATCCAGTGTTGATATTTAGTTTCCTTTGATGATTATATAATTATCAAGATGTGAATTATGTTATCTACACAAGCACGATGGTAAACAACTCATATACTATATTTGCGCAGCCTAAGCAACAAAGTGTGGCTTTTAACTTATCTACTAACTCCAAGAAGAGAAAAATTTCTTGTCTTTCGTCGAATGATACATATCTTTGGCACTTAAGACTTAGACATGTTAACCTTAGGAGGATTCAAAAGCTAGTGGAACATGGACCTTTGGATAAACTCCAAACTGAGCCATACCCTACTTGTGAATCTTGCTTGGAAGGTAAAATGACCAAGAGACCGTTCAGGGTCAAAGGAAATAGAGCCCAAGATGTGTTGCATATCATTCACTTCGACGTTTGTGGTCCAATGATGACCCAAACCAGATGTGGCATGGAGTATTTCATCATTTTCATTGATGATTACTCGAAATATGGATATGTCTACTTGATGCACCACAAGTTAGATTCCTTTCAGAAATTTAAGGAATTCAGGTTACTTGTGGAGAATCATCAGAAAATGACTATCAAGTGTCTACAATTAATGCGTATGTGAGCAATACTTGTCGGTCCAGATACGAGTAATTTGGTGCATGTGGGGGTGGGGAGCAGAGGGAACACACCAGTGAAAACTTTTTACGATTAAGGCAAGTTAATTAATGCGTATGTGAGTCAATACTGAAGGGAGATTCTGTTTTGACCTTTAGTTTGGATACAAATAATTCAGTCTACAATTAGTGTTGGACTGATGCGATAATATATTAACTTAGTTTTAGTGTGAAAGTCTATGGTCTTTCTTAACTCGTAAATTTAGAAAACTGAAATCATTTACTTAGGCATTTCACTTTTCTGTTAATAATCTTTTCAGTATAAGAGATGAATGATTGCTAGTACAATTGATGATAAATAATAAAAAGTGATTGCGCGGTTCGGAGATGAAAACTTCCATGTTAACGATTCTCGATGTGACTCAATGTTCTCCAACTAAATTGGATGTATTTTTATAGTGATCAACCTTTGAAGGTTTGATGTACAAGAAATTTTGACCACTTCTAACTTGAAGACTATCTATCAAAACTAGATCTATCTTCGGTTACAATAATTTTTCTAACTCTTAAGAATACTTCAAGAATGATTACCAAGTACTTTCAGATTTTGATAGTTAAGAACTTGAGAGCATTTGAGTGTAAGAAAACTTTAAATTGCGCGACTTAGTTTGGAAATGTGGAAGTGTTGAAGTACCCAACCCAAACGAATGGGTACACAAAACTATCATACATAAATAAATATACCAAACTACTATATATGATGAGGTTAATAATTGATTATTTGATGTGACGTGCGAATCTGGATTTTCGTTGTGTGTTTGGATCTGAATATTTTTTGTTGAATGAATGTATAGCACGTAACTCCTGATCCCTAATATATATATATATATATTTGAAAAATGAATGTTTGAAATAAATTATTATTAAAAAGTGAAAATAAAAGAAAAGAAAAGAATTTCCTAAGCAAGAGTGGGGGACGAAATTTGAACCATTTCTCGAATGTTATGTTAGGGTGCTAATTTCTTTCAGAGTCTTTCTTTTATTTATTTCTTTTTAGGGAATCTCAATTATTTGCAATTAAGTGGCACCAATATTGTATTAGATAGATTTGAGAATTTGTGCATAATTTTTTTAAAATTATCTTCACCAAAAATTGAAATTACAATTGTACACAAAATTTAGATGTCATTTGTGATAATTGAAAGTGTAACTAATTTTGTAATATGTTAAGGTGAGAAAATATTTATTACATATTGAAATATCACTATTTCGACCAATAGATTAAGAGATAAAAAATATATCACTAGTACATTTATAAATCGCGTAACAAGAGATTAGACTAGTTTTAGTAAATAATAAAATTCAATATGTAAATTTTGTAATAAGTAAGTGAGTAATATTAGAAAACAAATTACATTAAATTTAAATTACAAAATCACAAAACGAAATATTTGAACATGAGACCTATTGCCTCGAGCCTATGATTTAGTTTCATTCACAAAGGTAAGGCCCTAAATTTCAACAAGTGTAACCCAGACCTATATGCTTAGAGAAAGACATCCAAGTATACGTATTAGAACTACACATATCACATTTTATTAGTGCATGCGTTGCACGAAAAAATTATATATCCTAAAATAAGAATAATACTCTTAAAATTATGAATCAAATCCCTCTTCAATATATAATAGATTGTTTAACAAAACAAGCTAATCAAGAAATGAAGATATGTAAAAGTAATATATATGTCATTCAACAAAACAGTACTCCATTGATTTGATAGGAAATTTGCACCCAAAAACTCCACGTAAGCAAGATAAGATCACCAACAATATTATAATGCTAGCAAGCTAGCTAATACATTTAAACAAGCTAGATGAGTGTTCCAAACTTTTATGATTCACTGAGGCCAATTTGTCTTGAGCAAGAAGTTCTTGAACCAATCTGCAGATAGCTTACCATATCTTCTCAACAATTTATCTCTGTAATCAACATAATAAAGCCCAAATCGAACTGAAAATCCACCAGCCCACTCAAAATTATCCACTAATGACCACACAAAATATCCCTTCACATTTGCATCATCTTCCCTGCATCACGTATTTATTAACCTTAAGCTCAATTGAAATTATGCCTAATTGAGGAGAATCGGGATTAATAAATCTTGATTATAAGGATATAAATTTGAATTGAGTTTATAATTTACTCCGGTCTCCAATAAGTCTCAAATTGGATGTAATTAAGAGGAGTAATATTGGTTTATTGATTTTCGATTATTGTTTAGTTTAACATTAGTAAAATAATAAAAATTAGAAATAGAAAAGAATGCAAAAAATTGATGTTTTAATTGAATTAATGTTTCTGTAGGCCGGATGGAGAAGAGGCTCTTGCTCTTTCCCTTCCCTAAAAGTGAAAATCGGAAGTAATTTCAAGAAAAAAGAAGTTAGAAGTAGAAAGAGACTAACTGGATTGCTTTATTGAGACAACATATATGATCTTGAATGTAGTCTTTCCTCATGTTGTCTTGCAAGGCTTCAGATAGTTGTAACGTGTCGTTTCTTGCCTCATCAAGACCTGAAAGTAATTTTTTGAAAATGAGTGTATTCATAATCATAAGTATTAAAAAAATATTGTCTATTTTGATAAAAAATACTCATATTTCTTGTCAAAACATGTCATAAATAATAGGACAGAACGAGCATGTATGGCTAATTGATCAGTACCATTTTCGGTGATATAGATCTGCGGATTGTTGTATTTGTGTTTTATTAATCTAAGAATTTGGCGAAATCCCTTTGGATAAATGTAGAGTTTGCTCGAATTTCTGCCTTGTTCGCCTATCGCCTTTCCATGTTTCATCCCTACATAAGTGTTTTATTAGAATTTACTATATATATATATATATATAGTTTGTAAGTTGATAAATTTATATATACCTGTGATGACTATTTCAGAGTCAGTTGCGTAGCTATAGCTAGTGGAGTTGGGTTTGTTGACAGCATAGATAGCACCATAGTAGTTGAACCCTATAAAATCAAAGGATCCCTTAATCATGTTCCTCTCATTTTCCTCCAATTTAGGCAATCTCTCCTTAACCCGAATCTTCATACTTTCTGGATAGCTTCCACGTGTCAATGGTTCCATATACCTAAAAAGGTTCAAATACAATTCATTTATCATATATTACTCAATTTTATTTGACTCAACCATTTACATAAAAAAATCACTTTCTTAATAATTACATTCAAATATAACGTATCAAAAATAATGAGACAACGACGATATATATATCTAAGAAAAACTTACCATCCAAGCATGAAGTCCATGGCTCGGTCCCTAGCCTTCTCGTTCTCATTCGACGTGTCCAACGGCTCGAACCAATACGCTGCAAATGCTATCCCGATCTTCCCCTTTTGTAACACTTGATACTTTTTTCGATACAAATTTACGACGACAGAGTGACTTAGAAGGAGGTTATGTCCCACAATATATGGCTCCGTGGCAGAGTCTCCACCCGTGCAGCCAAGACCCTGCCAATCGGAGCATCGGCCTGGTGCAAAAACACCGTAGACGTAGCCATATGCGCTGAAAGTCCAAGGTTCGTTTATGGTGATCCAATATTTAACTCGATCACCAAATTGCTCGAAAGAAAGGTTTGCAAAGTCAAGAAAATCATTCCTATATATAAGTTAGATGTTAGAACTAGCTAGTTGAATCTTAATATGAAATGAATATAATAAGAGAAATTGGAATATTTGAAGGCTTACACAATTTGAGAAGATAGGAATCCACCATAAGCATCTTGCAGCGCTTGTGGAACATCAAAATGGAATAATGTTACAAATGGCTCTATACCTACATTGCAATTAATCAACAAACCATAAATGTACTTTCCTAATTATAGAATATTAAACAATATTATCGGAAATAAATAAAATGTCTAACATAATCATACCATTTTCTACCAAGGACATCATTTCATATTATTTTGATTAGCAGTTGGGCCGTGGTTTGTTAAAGACCGGACAAATTTAGGGCCCACGTCACCCTACCCGAATCCTTTTACAGATTTGATGGAACGGGTTCGGCCCAATAGCTTGACAACTCTTGTTTCTAGTATCATCTAAATTGTAGGGGTGAGAATATGGAGAAGACCCAATTTTCAGTACTATCCCGAAAATCAACAAATATTTTGTCTCGGTCTCGGTCCGAATCGGAATTTTGAGACTTCCAAGTTGCGAAATTGAAAAATTTAAATCTTGATCCCTATCCCGATCTCGAAAAAACAATGTCTTGAATAGTCCCGAATGGACCCGAAGTTCCAAGGGGAATTAGATTTTTCCGAACGGAACCAAATTTTTCAAATTTTAAAAATAATTTCAGAAAATCGGGAGTTACGTCGGGACACCTGAGTGCCGAAAATTTTCAAATTTTCAGTTTCGGTCCCGAAAATTTCGATACTCAAGATCCCGAACCCCATCGGAACTCGGGTCGGAGGGAAAATTCTAAGTCCCGATCCCAAATTCTCACCCTAAATTATGTGATAAATATAATTGATTCATGAACCGATGAAGAGTGTGACAAACCATTAGCTAGGAGTTCGTCGATGAGGTTGTTGTAATAGTCGATTCCATCTTGATTCACTCCTCCCTCAATCTTTCCACCTTAATCACACCAAAATCACTTTTAATTACAACACACACACACACATTACAGACTTTGAACAACTAACTGTGTCTGAATTAAAGCAACATAAACATCACCTGGCAATATCCTTGGCCATGAAATCGAGATTCGATAGGCGTCGAGACCCAAATCTCTTGCAATTTTTACATCTTCCTGCATATAATTAACAACTAATTTCATAAATCCATAACAATTTCTGCAAATTAATTATATGAGACATATTTACCTTGTACAGATGATAGGAGTCGATGGCTACATCGCCATTACTACGATCGTTAATCTTTTCTAACCAAAAAATTAAATATAATAATAATAAGTATATTGCTCAAATTATACTAATAATTTTTGTTAGAAAATTCCACGAAGGATCGGACAAAAACCTGGATATGCGTGCGTGAAGTTATCCCACAAGCTCTGGCCTTTCCCATTTTCCTCGACTGCACCTTCGAACTGGAAAATGAGGGGAAAAAAATTAATATTATTTTATATATTTCTCTCATAAAAAAAGAGATAAGCTCGTAAAAGCAGTTTTCACCTGATAAGCTGAAGAAGCAGCTCCGAAGAGAAAACCTTCGGGAAAGTTCCCACGGCTTAACGACGTGGCACGGCAGTCACACGTGGATTCTGACGTGACATTCGTAGAAGTTAAGGAATAAACGATCAAGAGAAGACATGTTAATGAATTTTTCTGAGCTGCCATATATAACTGATTCCTACACTCTTTTTTTTATCTTCTTCTCTGCTTTTCTTTTATTAGTTTTGTGAGCAGGGCTATGTGTTTTGATAGGATCACCATTTATACATCTTTTATTTTGAGATTTTGGGTCGTATAATATATTATTCATGTAGAGGTTTTAGTCCATTCAAGTAACAATAAAGCCGGTTAGGACACAAAATACAAAATAGTTAAATAAGATACTGAAACATAAATAATAGCCACCAAAATAATATTATATATAAATTATAGCCATTTTTATTATAAATTGTCAAAAATATCTTTATAAATTAACTGATAAATTTTTTGTTTTTAAATATATTTGAGTATGAATCTCATTTGTTAGGTATGGTTCATACTCTTTATACATATGTAGTAAAATTTATACAATTCATGTATGAATGATATGAATCACTAAAATCATATCATTAATACACAATATATAAATATTATTTGTTTAAAATTTTTCGTTGGTGTGGTTTGATTTTTGATTTTGATAATTTGTTGTTGTTAGTCGTGTAGTTTCAATTTTGGTTGTGAAATAAATTTTGATGGTGATATTTGTAGTAATGGAATTTCTTTAATCGACGAATTTTTCGTTTATTAGCCTGTTGAGTATGAATCTCGCTTGCTACGTATGATTCATACCTTTCATACTTGTACAGTATTATTCATACACATCATGTAGAATAATTAAAATCATACCATTCATACCTATAATGCGGGTGTACGACTGAAAGTATTTAAAAGGGTATTTTTGTCCCAAAATTAAAAAATTGCTAGAATTTATATACTATTATTTTGGTGGTTAGTATTTATCTTTCACAATCTTGTATGGCTATTATCTATAATTAACTCGTCGATTAGGTTGGTGCAATATACTTAGTGTTAATTATATAAAATAATCAAAAAATATTATAAAAGACAAATAATAGCCACAAACTTAAAATATATAAATTCCAGTCATTTTGAATGTGAATTATCATTAATACCTTTCTACTTAAATTTAATTATAAAAATAGTACGAAATGTATGAATAATAATTATTCATACGTACATACAGTTTAATAAAACTGAATATCATAGATGTTAGTCAATAAAAAATTTGGGGTTGAAATTCATCTTTGAAATGTAGTATTTGTGGAATTGCCTATAGGGATGCTAGTGAATTTGGGGTTAAAATGGAAAGTTATTATTATTTATCTATTTTCATTTTTTTAGAGAAGCAAATTTGTGGTTGAAATTCAACTTTGTGCATCATATTTTTCTTTTTTTTTTTGTATTTATAAGTTTGGTTTTCTATACATACATAAGATAGGTAGTGGAATTGACTAACACAGATATGACTCATGAGGATTTCAGGTTGAAGCCGAGATCATCTTTTTTATATGTATAATCCTTGCATAAAAAGGAAAAATTTATGCAAGATTTAAAGGTAATAAATCAAGTAAAATATTGAACGGTTATGCAAAATTATTGAATGAGGTTGGGCCAGATTTTGAAAGAAAATTGAAAAGTAGTTTTGTTTTTTGTTCAAGAGAAAGTGGCAGTTGGCTTGGATAAGTTAAATTGAGTTGTCCTTATTTATTTATTAGGGACATAGGTATTATATTGTCTATAAATATATCTTATTTTATCATGATTGAGTGTATGGGTTCTGCTTTTCAGTATGATGCTAAAGCAGTGATTTCGCGATTTTTGTCTCTTTTATTACACTAGATTTAGGGGTGGGAATCGGGATCCCAACCCTAAAAATAATACATTTTTGGTTGCGATATTGATTTTAATCTGAATTTTGAAAGTCACGAGTCTTAAAATTGATATTTTTTTCAATCCTAGTCTTGATTTCGGTTTTGAAAATTTTGAGACTCAAGTGAGAATCGAAAAACTCCCAAGACGCAGTCCCAAATTATCACCCATTATTAAATAAAATTATTAAATATATAAGATGCAATTAATTTTTATATATTAAATACAAAATAAAATCTCCTAAATACTTCAAAATAATCTTCCCATACAAAATGCAAAAAATCAATCGGTAATGAGAATTAAATTTGACTTTGCTAGTAAGGTTTTTGGAGACGTGAAAAGTGCATATATTAAGATTATATTTATTGGTGATCCGACGTCAGTATCACCAGAAAAAAAAATTGAAATAAAAAAAAAATGAAAAATAAAACCAAAGTTCATGACATCAAATAAATGGGTTGGCCATTCGAATTATCGACTAATATAGTGTTTAATTCGACTAATATAGTGTCAAGTGGAATCATGGAAATTTAAATGCGTTTAGATATTTTTTATATTATTTATTTTAAATAATATTAATAAAAAATATGATAATTAATGATTTTAAATTTATATAAATAGAATAACATATTTATATATTTTAAAATTCAATCAACTTTCATCGATTTTCAATTTATTTTTCAACATTTGAATTTTATTTTATTTCTATGTATTTTTTTTTTATCATTTTACACGTTATAAATCCAAATAATTTTACAAATAACTAAAGCTATAAAAATTCTGAAGGTTATCTAAATTCTCAAAATCATCCAAATTTCTAAAATTATCCCATATATGATGATTATCCAAACTCCCATAATTATGAAAAATAAGAATATTATTTAGGTTTCCAGAATTATTCAAATTTTTATCCAAATTCTCAATATCATTCAAGCTATACATATTATCAAAACATTCAATTTTCTCTAAATTTCTATCAAACTCTCATATCTGAACAAGTCCCGTCATTTCAAAATGTCTCTTGCAATTTATTTGCATGTGTTGAACCGACTGACTCAAATAAAAAGTTATCCAAAATGCCTTGACGGGTGAAAGAAGATGTTTCCTAATGGCATATTGGTTCTATGTTAGTGAAGATAGTAAATGAGGTAAAAATCAAAAGAATCCATCACTTTGGTCAAAATTACACAATACGTATCATGAGTATAAAAAAGAAAAGCCATATGAAATATTTAATTAATGAAAGGTTGTTCATAACGAATTTATGAAAACAGAAGTAAGTGGCTTTCTTCGTGCCTGGAGGCAAGTGACTGGAAATAAAGTGGAATAAACGAGAAAGATGTTGAGAAAGAAGCTCACACACTTTATGAAGCAAATGGATGCAAGTTTCATGACTTGGTTATTGATGGGGCTCAGTCATCATCACTCAGTCAAGATAAATTTATAAGTTTCCTATCCTTTGCATTAGGTTCCGCTAGTAGTAAGTATATGGTTGATCCCACAGGGTGTTTGTGTATTCTTTCTCTGTCGCAATTTAATATATTTTTTTATACAGGGGCATGCCTCGGGCAGGGAAGTAACCGATACCTAAAATAAAATAAAAGAAAAATAAAAAATAAAAAGATACTTGACTTGGGCTTAACTTGTTACGCCTTGATCAACTCCTTGGTTATCAGTGCAAAAGATTCTCGTCGCATACATTTGTTATTGGTTAAAGATAAGTGTAAGTCTGGGGTTTTACCTACCAGCAAACACATCACTCGGGCAATCCCTTTTTAATCGTCACACAGCCGCCAAAGCCCCACTCATCATACCTTTTTGTCTGATAAGGTAAGAGTTACCCACTCCCTTACCCCTTTGCACATGCTCTTGCCCAAGCAAAGCATACTCCAGATACCCAACTTGACATTAGCAGAGAAAACTCCACATCACCACACTAATTCCTCTGAATGACAATGCTGAATCTATTTGTCCCTTTGGGCTTACAGTTCACAGTTACAACTTCACATTGCCCAAGGCGTTTGTCGGCCGCTCAACTCCAAGGATTTGGTCAAGTTCGTTAAATATTCAAGTTCGAGATCGTTAAAAAGTTCATTTGTTAAATTATAATTTGTTAATATATATTTATATATTTTATCAATTTGATAAGTTCGTGATCTAATACGTACATGTTTGTGAATTATTCGAAATTCGGCTCGATTTTAAGGTTTGTGAAGAAGCTTGTTAATAAAGTTTACAAACTATTCGAATTTCGGTTCGTTCAAATCATATTCGAACATGTTTATGAACTTTTCTAACCAAATACCGTTAGACTTGAGTTCGGCTAAAAAATATTTTGAGTTCGGTTTGAGGCTTGATTTCGGTTCGTTTAGTAAACAATCGAACTTTTATCGAACTGAGCACTAAATAGTTCACGAATGGTTTGGTTCGCTTACACCTCTAAACGTGTAACCTCATTCGTGCACAAATAAAGTAATTGTGTACATTTAATAGTGTACATAAACAACCGTGTATTTTTTGAAAATTTCTAGGATAATTGTGTAACTATAGGACAACTGTGCATCCCTTAAATTTACAAAACTTTAACTTTTTATACATAATTTGGCGAGAAATATAATATAACTCACATCTTTATCTTAAAATTCATGAATAAATCTAAGTATTCTACAATTGTGTACATATTTAAAGCAATCGTATATGATGAAAAAAAAAAATTTAATAATTTATTTCATGCTAATAGCAATCTAAAAACATACATTAGTTATGTGAATAAAAACGATATTATCTGTTTGAATCGAACAAATATTTTTTGTAACTAATTTTTTAATAATTAATAATGCATTATTAGGAGTTAATTGAAAAAAAAGTGGAGTATATAAGTTAGATTGATTTTATCACCTATCTCTAAATTATTTTTTGTTTTTTACTCAAATAAAATTACATTTTTTAAGAGACAACCCAACACCTTTATATAATAAATATTTGTATTTTTAATTAATTTATAAAATCAAAATATGTTTTAAATAGAGAAGTCAAGATTATTCTCTCTTGCTTTAGTTGGGAGTATTTAAGATATTTAACTACTAAGATGTGTATAGAATGATACGTTTTATTATAAAAGTGGGTAAAAAGAATAAAATTTTATGAAAAGTGAGTATTTTTGCTAATTTATTTTTGAATTATAAAATAAAAACTCCTTCTATCTCGATATTATTAACTTTTTGTTTGGACACGTAAATTAAAGATTAATATAAAAAAATGATAGTCTATAGATTTTAAATAATTAATTATTAAGTATTATTTTTAAAAACAACAAACTAGCAATAATCAGGGAGAGAATATGCTAAAGCAACGGTTGGTGTGTTTCTTATCATCCTTTATATTAGATTAGATTGAAAGTGGAGGTAATCAACAAATCAACAAAATCAACTTTGATTAGATAACATTATCCTTCATTTGTAAAATTTATTTGGGAAGAAATAACATCAATAATTGAGTGAAAAAAGGAGAAGAGAATGTTGACATTACTATTCCTTCTGCCTTTCATCATAAAATCAGCAGTTGCTCCACTATCGTAAGATTATTCGAAGAATAACACATAAATAGTTGGTTGGATTTAAAAATAAAAACTAGGTACTCAAATAACATATGCAATATACTATTGAAGAACAATGTAAAAAAAGTCAAAAAGTAGTAATAGCAAGTGCTCTGTTCTATCGCAGTTGGGGCTCCATTGGATTCTGCTTTTCTTTTTCTTTTTTTTTTCATTTATTTTCTTTTGCCAACTAACAATAGGTAGAAGTGGACTTTGTATTTACTCTTTTTCGGACTCATTAAATATGACTGGTTTATTTTTTATAAATAAAATAAAAATTATTGTAAAAGATAAAAATGATAGAGTTCTAAAATTTAATAGGTTACTTTTGTTTTTATAATAAAAATGATAGAGTTCTAAAATTTTAATAGGTTACTTTTGTTATTTTAAAAACAAAACAATATTAGCGGGACAATTCGAACAAATATTTTTTTTAATTGTGTTACATTAAATTTTAATTGTAAAACCACATCATACCTATTATCTCGAACATTAACCTTCTACGGTTCTACCACTAAGCTAACACATACACATAGAAGTATGTATTTGAAAAAAATGGATTATTAAAATTTAAATTATACAGCCGCGCCTAGACAAGCCCAATCTGAAGGGCCCGATGGGTTGGGCACGGAACCGGACCGCCGATCAACGATTTTAGCCCGAACCAACAATCAACATTTCAAGGCACGGACTGAAACCATGAGAAGGTGGGCCGGTTACGATTCAAGGTATGTAAAAACCGTAACCGGCGGTTCAGGCCAGACTGTGAAAACCGACGATTAACTGCCGAACTGCCGGATCAGCAGTCACTGACTACTCTACATGCGTTGATTTTCGTCTTTGACATAGGTTTATAGAATACAACTTATAGGGGACTCATTTGGTAAAGTGATTTTTATAGAAGCACTTCTTAGGTGATTTTGTTACAACTTTAATGTGGGACAAACTTAGAAGGATTTAAAAATACAATTGTCATGTTTAATATATATATATATATATATATATATATATATTCTACCTAATTTTATATTTATTTCCTATTTATTTAATACTTGCTTCAATACTTTATGTTAATATCAATGTATAAATGTTTGAATATTATATTTAATTTTAAAAAATACAACTTAATCAATTGTAAATTATACACAATTTAATATTATAAATTTAACCAATATAAATAACAAGGATTTAAAAATACAATTTAACATATATATAAATATTCTACCCAATTTTATTAATACATTCTTATTTATTTAATACTTGCTTCAATATTAATATTAATTGTAATTTTTAATCAATAAATTATATTTTAACATAGAAACAAGTACATTAAGTCTCTAACTATATCTAGCCTAAATATTTTAATTTATAAATGTTTGAATATTATATTTAATTTTAAAAAGTATGTAAATTATATTCAATTTAATTTTATAAATTTAACCAATATAAATAACAAGAATTTAAAAATACAACTATCATGTTTAACGTAGAAATATTCTACCAAATATTAAATAAACCTTATTTTTGTATATACTTAGATTCCATGTACATATGAATTTTGATAAATAAAAAATTAATTAATAAAATTGTAAAAAGAAGAACAACTTATAAGTTTGTCCCACATTGAAGTTTTAACAAACTTCAAGTTTTAACAAACTTCATCAAAGGAATGACACTATAAAATAACTACATTATAATCTTATCTTTAACTAAAATCAGTATTTTATGAATTAGTTTGTTAACTCAAGCTATGTATTGAATAAGTTAGAATTTATTTTTATTAATTTATAAAAACATAAAATAAAAAAACAAAAACAAAACCTGCTGTTTTAATTGGCCCGAACCACCGATTTTTAGGTTCGGCCTGGAACCGGCAGCCATCTCTGCCGGGTTGGTTACGGTTCATCACTTGGTGAATTGTGAACCGGCGTTCCGATACTTAGAACCGTTGGTTCAAGGCCCCTGGGCATGTCTAGCCGTGTCACAGATAACTCGAACTTGAAACGTATTGTCTTGAACTCTACTACCACTAGGCCAACACACACTAGAAAGTCCAAGGACATACTTTTTTGTTCTACACTGAAAGTCCAAGGACATACTTTTTTATTCTGCACTCCACGTCTCATAACCAAATTTTAATTAGTTTTTTATTTTAATTTTATATACTTTAATTTAATTTTATACATAATATTAAGGTTTGTACCACCCACATAGGATAGATAATTATTTTTTGACATTTAATGTCACTTTTAATTGATTCTTAAGATTGATACATTCAAAAATAAAATATATAATTTTTAAAAAATATGAATTTTTCAAATAATCATAATAATTTTTTTAGTTTTAAAAAATAGTAATTAAAATGATATATTTTTTTGTGGGAATATAAAGTGTGGAATACAAATGTGATACACTAAATCGAGGAATATCAATTCAAGCGAAATTGCAGATTGACCCAAACATCAACCCAAAATCAAAAGGGGTTGAATCAAAATTTACAACCCAAAATACTTTTTAGCCCAAATGAATTGGACTAAGAACAACCTGAACTTGATAGATGCTGGATCAAAAACTAAGTGAATTGACTTGATTTACCAAATCAAAATTCAAATAAAAAATATATGTATAATTAATTTTCTATGCAAAGAATGAGTGAGTTGACGTATTTACCAAATGAAAATTAGAATAAAAAATATATGTATAATATATTAATTTTCTTTTATCAAACAAATTATTTAATCAATCATTTAAAAAATAATTATAACACATTTTTAATATAATATTATTACAATTTTCTATTTAAATTTATATTAAATCTTTAATTATATTATAAAATTTTATTTTATTTGTTATATTTTGTATATTTACATTTTTAAATATAGAATCATTAAATAATATGTATAAATTCTAAATATTCTAGCCTGATTGACCCGTTAGACTAGCCTGAAAATCGAATGTTTAAGATTAAAATTTTAAATTTTTTATTTACTCGAGCGAATTGACTCGATTGACATCCCTAACCAGATCCCATCCCCTTGTTGTTATCCTTTATCTTTATTTTTTAAGTGCAAGTTAATATTTGTATATTATGATAATTTGAGGCATCTCATTTAAACTACCAACTAGTCAATTTAAAGAATTGCAACCTCAGAATTTCATATTCTCACACCTACATCATCCTATTTAGACTTGTCAATGGGTGAGTTTTATCCGAATCGAAATTGAAACCGGTCAAAATCCGCTCATTTTAAAGTTGTCGCTTTGATTATCGATTTTTTAATAATGATTAAATAAAATAAGAGAGAAGTTTCATTACTAAATATTTTATATTTAATTAATTCTTATAGAATCCGAATTCGTTTTAACGAATTGGTGACTAAAATAATTATATAAATAACACATAGCACAAGATCCATGAGTAACCTATACCCAATAATACCCATATGTGTTCTCCCGGACCGAAACCATTAATATTTTAATTAACGGTTCGGGTCCGAGTCCGGATCCGATATTCAACGGTCCGGTTCCGATTCTAGAACCGTAACTAATTTAACAGTTTCAGTCCGGATTTTACCAACTCATTGACAAGCCTAATTGTATCATCACTCTTTTTCTATACACAAATATAAAGAATCACACAAAATATATCACAACAAGAAGCTATTTAAAACTAGAATGCTTATGGCACATATAGATCATTATTCAAAAATACTGAAAGCTAAAACCTAGTTCTATTCTTCATTATATGAGCAAAAGGATGTACAAAAACCGATCACTACAATTATTCAGAACTAGTATGCTTAGGATTCAACTCTGGCAGTAAACTAAACTATTGGAAACCAGAATCCACAACTCGATAACCAGAATCCACAACTCGATAACTCAACACGAACTTTTTACCACATAGAAATCAGCCTTTAAACACGACAACAACACAAGAAATGTCGTCTTTGCTCCCCCTCAAAAGCGCCTTATCGATCAACTCTCTTGCCGCTTTCCCACCATCCATCATTCCTCGAAGACAATCCACGGCTTCTTGATTCGACATCACCTAACACACCACAATCATAAACAGCTGTTCTTTCTCAAACGTAAAGCCAAATACAATGTCTAAGACAAGGTACAAAGTAAATAATTACATGCCACACGCCATCACTCGCTAAGACAAGGTACTCTGTGTCTTCATCAATCATCTGTATCGCGATATCCGGTTTCGACGTGATGTGATCCTTAAGCTTCTCATCTCCGAACGCCCTCGTCATTGACAGCTGACCATCCACTCGGGGAACGTTTCCTGCATGAAACCTTTATGTCAACAAGGCCACACTTAATCAATTCTTAGTGCTATTTTTTTTCTGCGTTCGCCCCTGAATTCGGGTATGCCGAAAACCGAAAATATATACCCAGTTTTTGGGAGACAAAGCCGCCTTTGCTCTCTACCATTTTCTTCTCCTTCATTGGTTCGTGGTCCACCGACAGCTGTTTCGCCTCGCCGTTTCTACACAGAACTGCACGTGAGTCTCCGACATTCGCCACCACTAGCTTCTTCCCGTCGATGAGTATCGCAGTCACCGCTGTCGAGCCACCTCTCGAACCCACCACATTTTCCAAAATATCTCTGTCAGTATCCTCATAAGCCCTCTTAACTGCGGGTTTTGGACTTGTCCAAAAATCAGGCTGTTCATAGAAAATATGCTAGTCACCACAACAACACGACCACCTTAGAAGAGGGCAACACATAAGAGAGATAGTGGCACCTAATTAAATCCTCTATCCCAACATGTATCAACAAAATTACAGAATAATCACCACGTATCTGAGTCAATTTAAATATCACCTAGATATATTTTCCACAATAAATTATGACATATAAACTCCCAAAAAGTGTCACATATCATTAACCACACAAATACAATTAACTTGACACATACTATCTTATGAAGGTACAAAGATAATAAACTTTAAGATAGCATCAATTATTACTTGATCTAGTATGTTTTGGAACAGGTGATCTTGCAAGTACTCGGCGACTTTACGGCCGGAGTGGCCGTCGAAGATGGCATATAAACCGATGTCGTGATCGTCGATTTTCTTGCACGTTGCCACCAAGAAATCCTCCATTCCATGCTTCATTTTCCCTTCTACTAAATGGCAGCCATGACACACCTCCCGCCTCTCTCTTCTCCCATCGCCCTCGTCTTCTTTTTCCGATGAGCCGTTGTCGTCGTCATCATCATCATATCTTTCAATTTTCTCCTAACCACCATTAATTCATTTAGGAACAAAGTAAGTAATATTGTGAGGACTAAAGAAATTTACTTTTGGAGGTAAAATTAAACACTATTAAATCTCCGACCTTTAGAAGTGCCGACATGATATCATCAGGGGTTTCGCTCCTCTGCGGAATTAATATGAAAATGTAACAGATAAATCGGAAATTAATTGAACTCGAAAAATGTGTGACGTGTACCTTGATCTTGATAATGTCAGCATCATTTTTCGAAGTTGGTCTTCCTCTCTGCAACCTAAATATGGAAATTAGTGGTAGAGAATTCGATCTTAATCTGTGCGTAAAGTAACAACGACGCAATAATCATCATAAATCCCCAATTTGCGTAGTAAACTAAGAAGAAGACGATCTTGATTTTTTAAAATTAAAGAAAAGGGAAAAAAGAATCGTACCTTAACCGTCCCCAAATCTGGGCCGTCCATCCTTTGCGACCAGAAGTTTATGTTTTGATCCGACAATGGAAACCTCGGATGCTGCGAATTAGTTTGTGTTATTTAAGGAGATGCCTGAAATGACACGTGGAAGGGTGCGGGTAGGCGGCGCGAAGGTGTCCTCCGCCGCCCACCGCCACCCTCCGCCGTTTGATCTCTGGTTTACAGCTTGCCAAATGCCAAGTTGAAGGTTTTAATTTGTATCTGCTGCCGTCGCAGAATAATATTTTTTTCCCGGGTTTATTAACCAACCAACAATCAATTTTTATTTAATAAACTATAATTGAGGATTAATAAGTTCTAAAGATAAATTATTAATCCACATCACATTATTACATTGTCATGAGGATTAAATAGAATGCAACTAACAATTTAGCAATTAGGACTGATTTTATAGTAACGAAGAGTGTAACGATATTATATATTCCCTCCCTTCATGAAATTCTTTTCATTTTGCTTCATTTACAAAATTTATTTTTATTTTAAACTTTTTATTGATAATAAGGGAACCCACCATATTCACTATACACAACTCAATTTAAAATAATACATAAGGCGGACTCAAATTCTAGTAACTACACATAACACAATTTAAAACAATATATGAAGTGGAACCCAAATTCCACTCACAACATATCATCTTTAAAGTTAAAAGAACTATATTAAAACCCGTATCGGGTCAAAATAAAAAGATGTTTAGTGCAAGAGGAGTATTTAAAAGTTATATTACCGTGGTTACAAAATTTAAAATTTGTCATATAAATTTCTTGGTGACAATATTATATAAGACCTTACATGAGTTTGTGATGTAATCATTTGATTTTGTTTTTGTTTCTCTTTTTAGGGAATGAATGCATCTGTTCATTTGTGTACAACTATGGTACAATTAATATATTTAATTTATTAAGCAGTGGAATACGTTGCGAGGGACATAGGATAATTAATACTTGGATATGCAGTTTTGAAATACTATATCTTCTCATGAATAATTTAACCAACCGAATTTCGAATAGCTCACGAACTTTGCTAACGAGCTTATTTACAAATTTTAAAAACGAACCGAGCTTTAAATAGTTCACGAACTTTATATACAAACAAGTTCATGAATTTATCGAATTAATATAAAAATATCTATTAACAAAATAATTTAATAAATAAGCTTTTTAACGAATTCGAGTCAAGTTCGAGTTAGGGTTCGGATTTACTATTAAATCGAATAATTAACGAACTGAAGTCGAACTTGATTTTTATTTATTGAATTGAACTCGATCTTAGTTTTCAGAACTCGGACCGAACTCGAGCCTTTAAATTTTCAAACTAGCCAAACTCAAGTATGACAATATTCGGTCTAATTCAATTCGGTTACACCGCTAATCATCCTCCGTCATCGGTGTTACTTAAGTGGATGTTAATAATGGCAACAACACTTGAATTTTCTTGCATTTCACTGCAGCAACATCAAAAGCTGCATAACCACTAGCTAGCTATTTCTCATTAATATTATTGAGGTTGTAGATTCATATTTTATTCTACTTGTGACAGATAGATACTGATGATTGGGAGCAGCAGAATGTTGTAGATCATAGATCACATGCAGGGGGATTCGAGGGGTGCTAGGATCAGCTGAAGCATTCCAACTGAAATTTTTTAAAATTTGTTTAGCTTTTACCGTTGACACTTTCGTTAAATGGATCTCTTTTCGAAAGAGTGAGGAGATCAAATCTTTCATCTACCCTGACATCGATATCTGGCATGAAGAGTAGAAAACAGTCAATTACTCCCAAAGGGTGAAGGACAACCGAGTGACTCATAAGGAGAATTTAGCTCGGTATTCACTCAAGAAGAACGACAGTCTCGAGAATGCACATAATGTAGCAGACCCAGAGGGAAGAGAGAAGCAGCCTAGCCTCTTGTTTTAGAAGTTCCTTATGCCTCTCCTAGGCCAACTGCAAGTCTATGATCTTGTCTCTCAACCTCCGACATTAATCTTTCACCTTCCCTTATCTGTCAGATATTTTCGACATAGCATCATGGCAAGAATAGCTGCTCCTGCTTATATCCAATTCACCCAAGAATTAGTTGAGTTGAACGGTCAAATGCTTCGTCGATGAGTAGTTTGTAACTGTAAGATTTTACAGAGAAAGAAAAACAATACAAACCGTGATATAAGCGGTAGAATGAAGAAGAAAAGATAACGTGACTGGACCACTATTCGTGGAACAAATACAATGATAAAAATTCTACCTTCGCCTCCCATCATATGAGAAGTGAAACCTTGACGGCAGTTGAACTAGGTTATTCAAGCTAATGAGAATCTCAAAATAGACTCTCTACACTACGAGTGTCAATCGGTACGGTACTGATTAACCAGTACCGTACCGATTGACACCCCTAGTGTAGAATTAGTTAACCGGTACTGGAAAAAGGTTGATTTTAGAAACTGGTATCGGTACCGAAAATTTAATCGGTTAACCGGTTATCGATCAGTTCGGTATCGGTTTACCGGTTAAAGTACCATTTTTTTCATTTTATTTATTATTTTTTATTCTTTTTATTTAATTTTAAAACAAATTTAATTTACATATTTAACCAATACATTATAAAACAAATTTAAAAGCTACTCCACATTAACATATTTTTATTGAATATTTCAATATTTTTAACTAATATTATAACTTTAATTTAATTATTATTCTAGGCGTGCTATGAAGGAATATTTCCGCGATAATGGAGTATTTCTAGAAAAGAATCAGAGAATGCCCTTAGCTTATTAGCTGATTGAGCTATAAAAGCTATCTAATATAATATTGCGAAAGATTAAAGACTCAAATTATTCACATATTATAAATGCATGAATGTTAGGTCATCCCCTTATTAATTAGTGTATAAATAGATCATTTTCCGTCTGCTACTTATTTATCATCACCAAAACGTATCGAACAGACTCTAGAAAAATAAGTTCGCACTCCGTCGAAAAGAATTATCTAGAGTCAATAATTGAGGATCAATTTCTAAATGGTACATTTATTATTTAATCCAACTAAAATAATATTTCCGGCATTAGGGGGTGAATATAATATGATAAAAGAATGCTGTGAAAATCTTGTTGGATTTAATTGATTAATACACACACTAATGAATATGAACTAGAAGTTCAATATATTCTTAACTGCCAAATCAGTGATTAAATCTTTTATCATAATTATAAACGCACCATTAAGAATCGAAAATCTCTGAATGAGATCATCTTTTATATGCTAGAAGCATAATACTAGAAGTGTGAGATCGATATGTATATCTCTGAATGAGATCAATTTCTATATGCTAGAAGTATACACTAGAAGCGTGAGATCTCTAAATGAGATCAATCTCTCTATGCTAGAAGCATAACAATAGAATTGTGAGATATGCATTGATGCTAAAGATTATAATACGCGGAATAATAATTTGACAAATTATTTCACTCAAAAAACTTCTTGAAGAGGATCGTCTTGAAGATGTGAATCACAGTACATTTGCATGTGCACTAAATAATTATGATTACGGAATGACCAAATTCAAATATTATGGGAAATGAAATAAATCTGGTTTAAATTTATATTGATATTGACTCGAAAATTTGTCAATATAAGGAGAGTAATAAATATATCATAGTTGTCGACAATAAATTTTGCCTCAAAAATTGTTTGCGAATCGATTATTTGGATCCAAAAGTAAATTTGATAGAATAGTGCCAGAAGCACTAATAAAGCTAGAAAAACAATTGAGACATAGTTAACTCGCTAAATAGACAAAAGTCTTTTGTAGTACATATACAATGAAAATGTGGTCCTAGCATGACACATGAATATTTGTACAATTAAAATTAAATAATGTGGTCCATGTAGGACACAATTGAGTACATGTACAAAATCATAAATGAGATTAATGAGTTGGTGATGAATAAAGCGAGACTAGTTCAAGGATTTTAAGAGAAATCCTAAATTGATTACATATACTCTCCCGTCGAAATGTTCCGTTATAAAATGTCTATGGCAGTAATCTTGGATACATATATCCAATTAGTATAAGACGTGACTATAATCTTGCAAAAGTTACTAGACAAATATCTTATGAGAGTCCTTGATGGACATGATAGTTCCGAAAATAAATTTGCAACATATTTTCTTAAATAAGATCACTATATGTTTTTTATAGTTGAAAATTCAACTAATTGAATTCTTTTAGAAGAAGATTTAAAAGTGTATCTTTATTGGAATATGAAAGTGTTTGAAAATGTTAAATTCATGTCTAATGACGAAGTTTTTCGAATTGAAAGACTTGAGTAAGTCTAAGCATTATCTCGACCTGCATATCGAGAATCTCCATGAAGGAGTTTGTCTTTACCAGTCGATCTATTCGAATAATATTCTATAGAGAACATATTTTTGATAAATAACATCCATTTTTGCCCCAATAATTGTCTCATCACTTGAAGTGAATAATCACAATTATACCAAAAGAAGATAACTAATAATGTTGGACCAGAAGTTCATTGTTTGAAGTTTTAGACACTAACTAATATATCAGGACTGATTCTAGAAAAGTTGATTTTCTAGCAAAATATATTATTTCTCTCCTTGGAGGAGACATTGAAATGATATTTATATATAAAATTGGTTATTTTCTAGATACACAAGTTGTGTGTCTATATTGATACAAAAATTAAGATTGACATTGGTGTGCTACTCAGATAATGATTAATTATTTGATACTCATATAATTTGATCCTCATATAATTTGATATTAGTCTGGTATAACGATATGAAACATATCCCCACTTTTTCTTATAAGGAATAATAAAATGTGTTGCACAATTGAGCTCCAGTAAAACAACAAATATGTCTACTCAATTTTCTCCCCACAATTACATTTGTAATATATTGAGAATATTGAATTTCTTATATTTAGATTGTTTTATTGAGGGGGAACGATAACTTATACATAATCAAGAAGATTAGGTCATGAAGACCATATAAATAATCCGAAGATTATGTCATGAAGACCATTGGTTGTACTCTTTTTCCCTTGCTAAGTTTTTCCCAGGAAATTTTCTTAGTTAAGGTTTTTAATGAGATAACTTGTGCAATACATTTATATTGTATGACAGTATTATATTTTCTATATCGGAATATGTTTATTGTCATAATTATAAACTGTTTTATTGAGGGGGAGCTATAACTTATACATAATATTGAAGATTATGTTATGAAAACCAAATAGATAATCCTGAAGATTACGTCTGGAAACTAATTGGTTGCACTCTTTTTTCCTTTACTAAGTTTTTCCAATCAGGTTTTTTTAGTTAAGGTTTTTAATGAGGCAACTTGTGCAATACAATATAAATTGTATGTTATGTATCATTTTTCTCCATCAGAATATATTCATAGTATTGGAGTTTTTTAGTTAAGTTAGACCTGAATGTTTACCTTATTATACCTTGAAGGCTATATTATGTTGTACTCTTTTTCCCTTACCAAATTTTTTCCATTGTATTTTCTTGGTGAAGGTTTTTAATGAGGCAACAAATAATGAATATACATATGTGTATGACATATACTCTTTTCCTCGACTGTTTTTATCCCATAGAGTTTTTCAGCGAAGTTTTTAACGAGGTATGTACATCACACAGTAATATCCAAGGGGGAGTGTTATAAACATTATTATTTAGTGAACATTACCATTTTAGAATATTAGTATATTTATTGATTATATGTATTCCTTGTAAAGTGAACAATATATATAAATGAGAATATAATTCTAGGGTTTTACGTCCTACAGTTTCTTTTCTCTGCGCCATTTGTTCACTCTCTTTTCTCTCTTGCAGTTTCTCCTTCTTCTTGTACTACGTTTATTGTCCCACACAATATTTGGATTACAACGCAACTTATATTTTTTTTTCTTAATTTCCTCACCACACTTCAAGTGAATGTGCAACACTTCCGACTCAATGCCCAGAGCTACATCCCAAATCCAATAGTTGTGCACATGTTACTTACTATAACTTTTTATGAGATGAACCCAATTGTATATCCAACACACAAACAGAAGACTTCAAACGAATCGATGTAATATTCTAAAACTTCTTAATCTAACTAAAGAAGTGATATAGGTCAGTATTTGTCCTATACCCCAACATGTAGTTGACGCGAAAACTTGGGGACGATTAATGACACACAAACAAGGGATGGTTGACTCGCCGATACGTCGATAATTGAACTCGTTTTGGAACAATCAAGAATGACTCGGATACTCTAGAAAGTGAGATAAGGTCACATAAATATATTGATCAAATAAGTTCGTCCCTCAATTGTCCAAGACATGCCTTTATATAGGCTACAAATCAACCATAATCCCATCAAATAGGAAACTAATTAAAAGAAAATAAATCAAGAAAGGTAAATCGCTAAATAATACTCCCTCCGTCCACCAAGTATTTGCACACTTGGGTTCAACATGAATTTTAAAGAATGCTATGAATGTGTTGTGAGTGGAGTAAGAGTCTCACAATATTTATTAATTAAATATGTGTACGTGAGTGAAAGAAAAGTTAGTGGTTGATTGATAAATAAATTAAATATGTTATGAGTGGAACAAGAGTTCCACATTATTTATAATTAAATATGTAACGTGAGTGATTAAAAAAGTAATGGTGGGTCAAACAATATTGATATTATTATTAAAAATAAAAGTGTGCACGTTTTTCGTAGACGCAATAAAATGGATAAATATGCAAGTTTTTTGTGGACGAAGGAGTAATACTAATCAAAGTAGGAAACTAAGTAAAAGGAAGTAATTCAAAAGGTAATTTGCCAACTATTAATGGCTTGATTTCCACCTAAATATCATCACAAAAAACGTGACCCCATGAATGTCACACTAGGAAATCAAATATGCTTCATTTCCGATCCCTTCATATGAAATTAACGTGATGAATCTTGGGCTGCCTTGTGTGCCATAACCAATGGACCTCTTAATTAACTCTTTAGCCCAAATCTTTTGAATTAATTCATGCAATCCATCTTTAAATTTCTTGGCTCGAGCTCGTATAATTGGTCCAACAAGAACGCATACCGGATAGTGAGTGAATTGATGATTTGTGGCTCCATCACTTTAATGCAAAACCTTCTTAATTGTCTTATGGAAACAAGTTTTGTGTTCGCCCATATATATAGAACCATTAATTGATGAATTCATCAATATACTTTTGTGACATACTTGATTTCCACGAATGATCATTTATATTTCCATTATTCTATGAATATTATGAACTCATAATTTGAAAGGACTATACTTGTAGGAATCATTAAATATATGATTCATCACTCATTCTACTATCATTGGTACTTGGTTCGAGCTATACTCGTTGGTCACAATTGAAATAATTGTTACTTATTTTTTAAATATGACACTAATTTTTTTGTGAATTTCATGCGGACTAGGTCGAGTCGGGCTGGACCAGAACAGTCACGGTCCATTAAGGCAAATGAATAAAATTAACCAATATAATGGATTAGAGCAGTTCTTTTTCTATTAATGATAATTATGACATTTAACATAAAATATGATTAGTATTTTATTTTTTATTTTAATAATTATTATTTGTGTTTGCAATAAAAGAATAGCTAGTTTGGCCTATTAACCCTCTCTCTCTATATATATATACCTCTATATAAATATATATATGTATGTATATATATTAGTAAGAGATCTATAGAGAGAGAGAGCGCGAACCTGGGTGAAGTTCAAGTCATCCATATATTCGGTGAAGAAAGGTCGATCGAGAGTGAGGTCTTCCATGGAGTAAAATTTGAACGAGAGAGGGAAGAAAAGAAGTCAAAAGTTGCGAGAGAAGCGAAGGTATGACATGAGTTATCAAGGTATGTATATTTAGAGAGATAGGGCGTGCCTTGTGTGTTTCTTGTTGACTAGGAAAAGGTTTCAATATTGTTTGAACTTTGAAGATATCCCAATATATTAGGATTTCTATTAGGGCGTGCATTATTACTATTATATTCTATTATATATATATATATATTTTTATTATATAAAATTACTATGCAGTGCAATTTATATCTATATTAAAGGAATACATATTGGAGGTCCCTCTTTAATCCAAGTCCTACGTGACATCACCATAAGCCTTCTTATTATATATCATAATTTAATCAGTATGATTTAATTGTATTTTATATGGTAATCAATCATCATAATTTTTGTATTCCACATGATTTTTTTATTTCAGTAAGTCAATATTTTTGTTATTTTTTAAAATTTCTAGATTTAGACTAGTTCAAACAATCATAATATTTAATTAATTATTCTCCATATGTTATTCCTAAATTTCTTCATATTTGACGATTTATTCATTCCATAAATGACAAATAATAATATTTATTTAATTATTCTGCTCTAATATAATTTTTTCATATTTGACAATTTTTTCATTCCATGTTGCAATATATAGATTTTAATATATATATATATAGATATATATATATATATCAATAAATTTTACACGGGATAAGTATTTATGTAACACAACGATATAATTTTATGGTTTTATCTAACATCACTTCTATCCAACATTATTATTTATCTTAAATAATCATATTAAATATTATTAAATCTAATATTTATTTGATTTGATCAAATAATTAATTTTTATCAAACAAATAAAGAGTCGATTTTTAAAATTTTATTTTTAAATTATGATATAAAGTGATTATGTACCAATAAATTTGACACGAGATGAGTATTTATGTAACACATATATTCTGCAACGATATAATTTTTAAGTAACATGAATTTACAATTATGGTGATAAATCATAAGGTAACATGATTTTTTTAATCAATACTTTATAAATAACATAAATTATTGTAAATAATATTTATAATAATTTGTTAATTTATATCACTTTTAAATAGAAAAAATAGTCTAAAATAATAATTTTAATATAATATATTCAAAATTTTAAAACCTAAAATATTATAGAAAAATAGGCTAAAATTATATTATTTCAAAAAAGAATTATATATTTATTAAATTATCTATAATATAAGTTAATTTCTCATAGATTTTCGACGGGTTACATCGTTAGTTTACATATACACACACAATTCGTTGTGTACTAAAACAGCATAGAGTTTAAATTTGGGCATTATGTTTAGTTATAGAAAATTAAATATTTTTATAGCTATTATTAAGGAGTATTATTCTTGATGGTATCTAGAATATGTAAAATATGTTAGTTATATAATTCGAAACCCAAAAGATGACAGCCATCGATTTTCAAATCGAGAGATTATGAATTTCCTAGACTATATATATATATATATATATAATTACGGGCATAAGAAATGCCGGCTGCATCAAAACCAACAACAACAATTTATAAAAAAGAGTCCACCAACCAAGCAAAAAAGAATTTAAACATCATGGAAGAGATTAGAACACTACAATCTAAAATTTAACCGGAAAATGCAAGAACTAACATTTTTACCGACTACTCAATTCCACAAGATCGATTTAATATCACCGATCAATCTTTCCACATTCCATACCCCATTATTGAAAACAATATAATTCTTACTTTTCTAAAATCGCTCAAACAACACATTTTCATATCGTAGCCATAAAATATATAAGCTTAGTACCTTTAAGCAAAAAGGCAGAACTAGATAAAGTTAGCGGAACTTCTTTTGAAAGAGAAGTTTGGACACCTATCCACTCCAAGCAACGGCTCCCCAACGTCCACGATATCTGACACTCGACGAACATGTGATTGACTGTCTTCTCATCTTTGTGACACAACGGGAATAAAGTAGGCGTATACTACAAGAAAATTGTCCTTTTGCGACATGAAATTGTGTCGTAAATTGTTATTTTAATGTCGCAAAATTAAATTTGCGACATTTTGTGCGTCACATCAACTTGTGTCTCTAAAGGTGATGTAACATTTTTATGACACTTTTTTTTTGATAGTGACACAAGATATATGACAATTTATTCAATTTCTTAAATGTCACATAAAATTTATGACACACAACACGTCATTAGTATTAGTGACATGTATCCATTTAAGACACATGATGTGACATAATTTATAATGACGTATCATAATCTGCGACATTGGATCATGACATAATTATAATGTGATGTAGTTTTTCACGACATCTATAGCGTCATAAATTTAAGACAAATAAATATGTCACAAGTTTTTATTATAAATTGCAAAATAATACAAATTTAAAAATCGAACTAGACCAGTTTAACTACGAACCGACCAAACAATCAACCCAGTTATGTTATTTTGGGGTCTTTCAATGTAAACCGAAAGAACTGGTGAACCGGAAACTAAATTCATTAATTTTTTTAAAATGTTGGAAGTAAAAAATCGAACCCTTGATCTCATTAAAGATAAACAAACTTTTTAACCATTTGAGCTAGATAAGACATTTGCTTATTCAAATTCAATTATTAAACTTAATGTATTATTATTTTTTATATATAGATACTTAAAACTCTATTTATATTTGATTTAAAAATTATTAAAATTATCATTATTAAATTTATCATTTTTAAAATATTATATTGACGTACATGTATATTTGTTAACAATATTAATAACTAATAACTAATAGTTTATGAAATATATAAAGTTATAAAATTAAAATTGACTTTTATACAAATTTTATTTAAATATTCATATCCATATATTTCTTTAAATATAATATATATATATATATATATATATATATATTATGGGTCATTTGTTTTTTTTTAATCGGTTCGACCGGTTGAACCAGTGACCAAGTAGCTCTTTTACGAGACCGGTTCAATGACCGGTCCACTTTTTAAAACATTGATTTAGGTGGAATAAGTTGCACACTACTTCTAAAATTATAATTTTAATTAAATAGAATTATAAAATTAATTTTTGATGACAAAATAAAAAAATTACTAATTCATATTAAAATAATTGTGTTCCTCTTTGTTTAAAAAGATCTGATCCATAAACCAAGAATTTAAGTATTAAAATAACTGGATTTCTCTATATTCATATTATTAAAATAAATGGGTTCCTCTTGATTTTAAATAATTCAAGTACACAATTGAGTCGTATTAAAAATATCAAATTTTTATCCATTTAATTCGACAAATCAAACGTAATTATTTATTCAAAATAATGATTTGTATGATAGTTTAAATTTTTTCTTCGTGAAACTTGTGAATCGCAACCTAAGCATACGAAATAGAGCTCAGTTCTTCTCTGGCAGGTTAAATTTTTTCTTCGTTGTGATATGATCTTAGTTTGCAATATCTATTGAACAACAAAGTAATATTCAATATAGATTATGGTGTGGTTTATGATCTATAGATTTTACTAAGGAATATCTGACTTAATTTGATTGAGTTCATGGCCCAAAATTGTTATATTTTTTTGCAATATTTTATGTTACATGGTCGTCAGTTTCAATCTCATATTGTGAAGTTTAATTTTCTAAAAAAACATTTTAAAATACACATAAAATAAATATTGTATATATATTTGAAAATTGTGTTACATTATTTTATTAAAGGATAGGTGACACAAATATACAACAATTGATACAATAATATTTTTAATGTGTTGTATATTTACGTTATTTTTTTAAAGTGTCGCAAATAATTGTCACATTTAAAAGACATAAAAATAAGTGTTGTAGTTCATGTCACAAAACTATTACACGATACATATATGACGCACAAATGATATATTTTTACGACATTTAACGCAACATTATTTTATTGTATCATTAATTTACGACATTTAATTGATGTGTTGCAGTGAAAATGTCGCAATTTAATGACATATAAATAAGTGTTGTATATGTGTCATAAAAGTATGTCATAATTTTTTAATGATGCAAAATAGTCGTAAATACACGACACTAGAATAATAAATATAGTAATTTATCGACAGTTGAATATAATGTCGTATATGTTTGTGTCGCAATAGCCTAGATTTCTTGTAGTGTTATTAGGTGGCAAAGCTCCTCTTTTCTTCAACTTCGACTTTGTTGCGATTTTATAAAACACCACTCTCCACTTCATAGCTTGAACATTTGAGGTTGCAACTTTATTCCATATTAGTTTACAACTAAACGGAATGCTACTAGCTCCATTTGCCTTTCTCGCAATCAGTGACGGATTCAGGATTTGCATCAAGTATGGACTGAAATAAAAAAAAAAGCATCATAATTTATACTTGTACTATACAATTTTTTTTGAATGTGTTAATATTATAATAAATTTTAAAAATACACATATATAATTGAAATTTTGAGCTTACACTGGGCTGAAGTCCAATGCAGCGTGACTATAGTTCCGTCCTTGCTCGCAATGAATCGTTTATAGTCTCCTCAAATAATTCAAATAATTCGTAATACATACGTACCTAGGCTATATATATCTACACTAGTTAACAAATTAAATCTGTTACTAATATTGACATATAATAAACTGAATTTTGTGTTTAAAAAAATATGTGATTTAATATTTATTTAATTCGCAAAATATATCATTTATATAAATTGTATAAAACTTTGTGGTATTCTTATTTTAGGATGAAAATATTTGTGATATTTAGTTTGAAATAAAAAAAAATTATTTTTATTTTATCAAGTTAGATAATTTTACTCGTTAACTATAAAATAAATAATTAGATAGTATGTTCGGGTTGTAGCGAGCAATACTCTTAATAATTTAATTAAATATTATAAATTATGTTAATGTTTAAAACTATAAAAAAAAAACTTTTCAAATAAAGATAAAATAGTCACAAATAAACTTATTATGTAAAATTAACCTAGTCACTGTTTGTACTATTTATAATTGTTATAATGATATAATTCATGCCTAAATATTAATTACAATTCATGTGTAAATAAATTTGTGACTATAATTTATTTTACCTCGTTCTAAAGTGCATATATAATTTGTTACATAATTGCATCCATATCTATATACTTACACTTTTAACAATTAACTTATTTGTTTTGGTATTAAAATATGAAGAATATGAGTAGAGCTGGTGAAATGACCCGAATTCATAGGCCCGGCAAAAAGTTCGGGATTTGGGCGGATTTGGGCTTGAAAAAAAGAGATCCGAAAAAAAACAGGCCTAAAAAGTCCGCCCTAAAATTACCTTGGGCCCGATAGGCTTTGGGCTAATAAGCTTGGGGTTTTCGGGATAAAAAGTTCGTCCGATAGTATTGGTTAAAACACTATTTTTTGTAATTGTTATTTTATTTAAATTATTATTGTAATATTTATATTTGGGTAAATTATGTAAAATACCCTATTACATAATATGTACAAGAAAAATACCCACATTATAAAAACTATGTGAAATATACCCAAAATTACAAAATTAACCTTTAAAACCTAACAACCTAACACGGGTGATACATATATGTCTCGGTCAATGGACATAATTACCTGTGTGTCAGCTCTGTGGGTCCCCCGCGTCAGCCTAGGTGCAGTCCTCCGCGTCAGCCGCTGCAAGGTGTCGGCCCATGTGAGTGTTTGAAGAATAAAACAAAGTAAAATAAGTCAAACATGCACTGAGTTTTAGAAGGAAAAGAGAGAGAATGTGGGTATTTAAAAGAGAGAGTGAGAGGGTTTTGTGAACAATTCATATAGTCAGGTTTTGCAAATAGAGAGAGAGAGAGAGAGAGTTTTGCAAATATAACACTGAGTTTGATTCGTCGGGTTTTACATTACATTACAGTAGTTTAATTTTTTTCATTCTCTAGGTAATTAAAATTTATTTCATCAATTCTAGTAGTTTGATTTTTTTTAAATCCATGTTGACCTAATTTTTTCAATTCATTGTATCTCCAGATTTTGTTCGCCGGGTAATTAAGTTCGAGAGAGAATATTTTCGAAAAAATTGTTCAAATTCAACGAGGTTTGCAAAATTGTTAATTATAATTGTAAAAAACATTAATTTCATATTTTTTGTTTTAAAACTTGAGTTCGATTTAATTATTTAGGCCGGAGAAGCGGGAGAGCAACGACTTTTTTTGTTTACTTTACGTGGAAAGCAATGGCACAAGAGGTATTTTTAAAAAAATATTAATTATGATTTATATTTGATAAATAGAGGTATTTATTGTGATTTATATGTGATTATGATTAAATGATGTTAAATACATGTTTAGTGTCGATTTTCATGTTAATATATGTTTAGTCTTCATTTGATTACTCATGTTGTTAAATAAATATAATATAGTTATTTTATAAAAATAAAATAAAATATATAGAAGAAAATGAAAATCCGGACGGTTTGTGTGGGGTAATAAAATCGTCCGGGTTTATGTTAAGAACGTCCGGGTTTTATTTTTTTGTGATCGGATTTTTGAATTTCCTTTCTAGTAATTTAATTAATTTCATTTATTAAATAACATATGAAAAATAATTATAATTTCCGACCTCTTCCTTATTACTATATCACAATATGTTCGAATATTGTCATGCATGTTGTTAAATAAATATAGGAGGGTTATTTTATAAAAAAAATAAATAAAGTATCTAAGCATAAATTATAAGCTTGAACAAATTAGATGTGTGCAAAATTATAAGCTTTAACAAATTTGATGTGTGCAAAAATTAAAATAATAAAATTGGGCATAGTTATAATAACTTATATGGTGAAAAACATAATAAAATATATAAATTATAAAAGTTATATGATAATTATGTAAAAAGTGTAAAAATAAGGTGAAAAATTAAAAACTCGGACGGTTCGTGTGCCCGGAAACCGTCCGGGTTTTAATAGGGGACGTCCGGGTTTTATAAAATTGTGTCCGGGTTTATCAAAAAAAATTATAACATTTAATATATAATATATATTTATAATTATAGGTGCTACAATTTTTGTAAACAAGAAAACAATATCAAACCAATTTTGTAAGTGTAGATTTGATTAAGTGATGATTAATTGAGTAGTTGTTTATTAAATTTTGTTTATTTCATCATTATTTAATTATTTAATTTAAATTGTTAAATAGCGTAATAGATTGATTTAATTTTATGAATAGTTAATAATAGATCCCGTATTTGAGACTTGAGCTTGTGGACTCATCTATAGTAGCGAGCACGTACTATAAGGAATCGATATTAGAAAAAAATTTCAAGACATTAAGGCATGTAGGAGGTGAGCCTCTATTGCAGCGGTTTAGGGAGAGATGTTTCGGTCATTTTGTTGACTGAAGACCGGGACAGAAGTGTTCCAGTGCGCTTTCGTATTTGGTGGCGCAAATGGTGGAGCCTGACGAGGATGATGACGAAGGTTTATTCTTCGTTGTAAATGGGGGTCGGTGTCATTTCGGTGTAGAGGAATACTGCTCGATTAGCAGTCTTCGCTTTACCCATTCAGATTTCGACACACGCCCTACATATGACTTAGGGCAGGTCGAGCTTTATAATGTGTTTTGCGGCAGATCTTCCGCGACAGGAGGAGCTGTACTAAAGACTTTCACGAACCTCTCGGTTGAAGATCCTGACGGTGATTTATACTTTAAGGCGGCCCACGTGCTCTTTGTTGCCTTATTTTTGCGTGGGGCTGATGCGACAGTTAGGATCGACTCGTGGATATGGGTGCTAGCAGACGATCTAGCCGCGTTTAGCCTATTCCCGTGGGGGGTTATATCCTTTCTTTGGATGCGACATTATTTGAACAACATAAATTGGAATAATGTCAAGTACAATCTGTACGGGCTGTCGTGGGCACTGTACGTCTGGATGCTCGAGTTATTTCCATGGATGAGCCAGACATATGGGCGATTGCGTGATGTGGAGATTCAGTCCAGATGTTGTCGTTGGAGGTTCATTTCCAGGATTCCTATTGACGTCATACACCGTATGTTTCATATGGAAGAGGTAAATTTAAATATTTATGAATATGAAATAATTTAATATCAAATAAACGAATTAAAATTAACATTCTAATTTCTTTATGATTGCAGAGTGAGGTGACTGAGATGATTGTCAGCGTTGATGAGCAGTTATCATGATATTATCAATCACTGTTGAGTATGTAACGACGGGAGGTCCTGAATATCTTGTGGGCAGCGCCGTATAATGCATTGAGACAGGGGGAGACAGGGGGTTCAACCGTCATGATGCGCACATCAGACAAATAATGCAGAGGGAGTTCACGTTGACCCACCGGTGACATGTGCACGGAGGGAGATCCCATCACCACATTATCATCTAGATCCGAGCGGGCCTTCTTCGTCAAGTCATAGGCGCCGAGACGATGAGAAATGGGTTAGGCCGCCGTCATCCTCCTCTTCTAGTAGTAGCTCTGGCGGGAATAGAGGCGGTCATGGATCGTACACGATTACCCCTGATCAGATGGAGCGGATTGTAGAGTCGGCCGCAGAAAGGGCGGTTGAGAAATCACACAAGAAGTTATTGCCGATTCTGAAGAAGTGGTTCAACGAGTTCAAAGACTCATTTCGATGTTCAGGATCACGACATAGTCCGGCCTATTCTCCACATCATAGGCCATCTCCTGCTCCAGTTCCATCTCCACCGAGAGATCCATGTGCCACGTGCCGACAACAACTATCAATTGATCCTCGTGTCGTATATGACACCTTTCTCTAAATCTGATAATTGGCTTGGGTCTTCTTCACATGCCACGAGTGAAACTCTATCTGTCAACGGAATCACATGCACCAACCAATTTTCCAATTCATCTGGATCCAATTCCTCTTCTTCATCAACCTGCACGTTTGGCGTTGGATACACCATTTCTATCAATCTAGCAAAACCACCATGTTGTCGTATCCATACAGCACAATCAGCAAAAGTAAACTTCCTTATATTCTCCTTGAAATCTGTATCTGATGCATCAGGTTCTGACTCTACTGAATTAATTTCGTCGATGTCATCATCTTCACAATCTCTATGCACCGAACCAGACGGAGCATCATCTTCATTCACAGGAGCTCGTATAGGAGATTGCGGCCATGCCCGCCATAAACCAGACGGAACTTCTTCGATATTAATGTCACCAAACCAATCTGCTACAGCCGTTTGATTAACAAACTCACCTCCATCTTCATTTTGAGTACTATATTGTTGCGTATTATATGCCGACATCCCCAAGAAATCCGAACCTCTACTCGAGGATCCCACATCATGTGTCTCGTTAGTAATATCCACATACACCACAGGACTCCACTCATCGCGAATCAAAATATTGATAGAATCATCATTACAAATGCGACGTTTACTACCATCATACGAAGATATCCGGTAAATCTCAAAATTTGTACTCATCCCAATATCATGCAGCATATGTCGTATATTGTACATCAAATCTTCAATCCGAGCAGGGTCTATGATAACAGGAGTGGACCATTCGTTACCACCAACGTACACATTGTCTTCCCAAAACCCATTGTACCTTACGTTTATGTACTTCCATCCATCCATCTGAACAATAAATTACATATTTGGAATCATAATATAATTAAAATACTAAAAAATAAAAAACCGATCGCAATATCTATCACCAAACATAAAACCCGGCCGTGAAAAATTAAACCCGGCCATACCATGATCGGGTTTTTGTTTTTCACAATCGGATTTTTTATAATTTTTTTCCTGTCAACTTCTTATGTTATGTACTTGCTATATCATGAAAATCCTGTCGTCACAGTTTGTATAAATGATAAAACTCGGACGTTTGAATGTAAAAAGGTCGTGTTTGCAAAAATAACGACATGGTTTTAGAAAAATTCATGTTTTCACGATAAGGTTTTAGCTCATCAAACTCATAACACATTATTCTTTGAAATTACAGGTTTAAATTTAGCATTACCTCTTTTGTTTACCTAAATCAGCACGCGACGTGGTTTTCTTCTTCTCTTCTTCTCTTATCTCATTCTCTCTTCTTTTCTCTCCCCCTCTCTCTCCTCTTTTCAATTGTGAAAACTCAAATGACAGAATAAATGTCAATGCATATAAAAATGTGTGTGAAAATGTATGTATATAATAATAAAGTTAAAACAAAGTAAAATTAATTAAAATAAAGTCAAATTATTAAGTCAATCATTAAATGGTACGTACATTGGTTTATTAAGTCAACTTTATTATTTATTAACTTTATTAAGTCAAAACAAAGTTAAATTATTTTATTAAATTAACTTTATTATAATAATCTACAATTCACTTTATTTTTAATAATCTACAAAAAAAATTATTAATAAATTATTTTATTAACTTTATTATTAATAAATTAAAATAATATATTAATAAAACAAATAGGTCTTGTAATTGTTAATAAAATTTGTTTTAACTTTATTAACTTTAATTAATTTTATTATTTTATTAATAAAGTTAAGCATTCATGCCTATTCGTTTTATTAATAAAGTTAAGCATTCATGCCTATTCATTTTATTAATAAAGAATTTTGTAGATTATTTACGTATAAATTTATAATTATTAATAAAGTTAAAACAAAGTTAAATTATTTTGTAAATTATTTAAAATAAAATTTATCATTTAAAAAACAGTTCACAATGATTAAATCAAATAATTAGTCAATCATTACATTGGTTTCCCCACTTTTAATATAAAACAAAAATTGATGAAGGGTAATTTAAGAACTTCAACATAAAAGTGGGCATTTTTCATAGCAAAGTTAAAAAGTGGGCACTTTTCATTTTAAGTTATGCAAGTGGACACTTTTCATATATCACCCTTTATATTTTATATGACTTTGAAGCCCGAAAATATTCTGAGGTCCGAAAATATTTTGGGTTGGACCTAGGGATGACAATGGGCTGGATTTCGACCAGATCTGGCTTGGTCCAGATCTAGATCCAAAAATTTTGACTTGAGTTCAGATCCGATCCATATCCATTGCATCTTAAAAATTGAGATCCGTGTCTAGATCCATGAGATCCTCCAGTTCACGGGTCCGACCCAGATCCATACAGTTTATTTTTTAAAATAAATTCTAAAAATATACTAAAATTGATAATAAAATCATGATAATGATATAAATCAACAACAATATGATCGATCAAAATAATACTATGATTCTTACAGAGTACTATAACAATTCAAAATAACTCATACTTTCTTAAACAATTTTAAAATCCTTGATGTGTAAAGAGGAATTGTGGCGAAATACATTGCAATTAAAATCAAAGTTTAAAATATTTATAAAAAAAAATTAGATATTGCATCTACTTTAACATCATCAACATCTTAAAAAAGAGAGAAATTCAATAAGTAAAAAATATTTAGAGTTGGATTGAACTATATTTAACATAATGTAGATATTAATATATATATATATATATATATATATATATATATAGCATAGATAATTAAATAAACGGGTCTATTGGGCGGATCTGGACCAGATCTGGGTTTCAAAATGTGAACTCCAGATCCGATACTAGAAAATTTTAAAAATTCCAGATTCAATCCAGATCCATCGGGTCCAAAATTTAAAGGATCTATATCGTCAAAAATGGATATGAATATGCGGATCTGGACCGGGTCCAAGATCCACTACCATCCCTAGTTGGACCTAACATTTTGAAGCCCGAAAATATTCGGACGGACCTGGGAGGGCCTCAAAATTATGAAAAGCCCATCAAGCTCGGGCCGGCTCTAAATATGAATCAAATGTTACAAGTTAGTCGTATTTATCAAAATTGAAGTTTTTAAATATATATATATATATATATATATATATACGAGGTCAATTGTACGTGACAAGTTAACCCAAGTCGAATCTCAACGGAAAGCTTAGCAGGTCAATTTTAATCCTAAGTGTTATCAAGAACAAATAAATAGAAATTCTAAACACTCTAATCAATAATAAGCATGAGAAAATAAGAAAGAAAGAAAGAAATAAAATAATAAAAAGGTGGGATTCCAGATTTAAGGGTCTAGAGCGAAGAAAGTCTAAAATCAATTAAATCATGCTCCTAAATTCATGTTATTGTTCGTTCATAAAGGGCTTCTTAATAGTTAGTCTAATTAATTACTTACGTATTTTTAATTAGACAGTAACCACAACTCACGTATTAGATTACCCTAAGAAGAATTCCTCAATTAAGAAAAATGATTCGTAATTAATAAAAGATTTCCTAAAGTTGCTTAATCACTAATTCTCGTGTTCGATAATTAAGCCGCAATTCTAACTTACATATTCGAATCACACAATAGAAAAATCATAAACCAATAACGAATATAATTTCTATGTCTCCGATTTGGAATTATTAATGATTTAACCATAGTTCTCTATTGGAATTATTTCTCGATCTCAACCAATAAACAATTAATCAAAAACGGTGGTCAATCGTCTCAATTAAATAATCATAAGTGAAATCATGAAACATGAATCAAGAACAATCAATAAATAATTAAAGAAATTCTAAACTCTAGGTAGAGAATGACAATTCAATCCATAAAACGATCAAAGATAAGAATTAAATAAAACTTACTAAGAAAGAATCTTGGATTGAGCGTCAAACTCGACATCAATCCTTCGTCTCGAGGCGAAATTACAAAGAAATCAACTCAAATATGTATTCTAGGGTTTCTAAGAAGAAAAAAAATGTGAAAAGGGGATTGAAAATACGCCCAAAAACGGAATTTAAATAGCATAAAATGCGTCCAAAAACTAGGCCCAGCGCCCGCGAAGGGTCCAGCGGGCGCTGGGCTCGCGTTTCTGTCCCAGCCGAGTCACAGGTCCAGCCGGCGCTGGGGTCCAACGGCCGCTGGCCCCTTGGCGTTGGCCCTCACGCGCAACAATTTTTCTTCGGCTCATTCTCCCTCGTTTGAACTCCGATTTTGGATCCATTTGCGGCTACGGACTCCTATCGAGATGAACTTTAATCCTGTGCTATCCAATCTTCATCTTTACAACTCAATTTCGCGCCAATTTCCACACCAGACAATCTCCATGCAATTACGATAACCGGACGTAAATACAAACAAAAATATATATAAAATAAACATAAAACTATGAAATGAGACTCGAAAAGTCGTGTAGAAACATGATAAAAACACACTAAACAGTAAAAAGTAACTTTTGAATATAAAATAGGAACTAATCATATCCATCTATTGCATTAGATCTAATGGTGTAGATTTAATCATGAAATTTAGGGAAAATGATTATTAGGCGTGTTGCATCGCAAATTTGCAATGCAAAAGGATAATATAGTCAAAATGAATGTGGCAGTTTATAACATTAATTTGAAAAATCTCCTCTCACCTTTAATTGTGGGAATTGACATGGTAAGTTACCATTATCACGCAACCATCCAAAAATCATATTCTATCTGCCAAAAAATCTTCCACATTCACGCTTACCAACAATGCATCAACATAATTATCAATGCAATAATTTTACTCAAGAAATGCAAAACTGTAGCCTGATTCAATGCAAATTGTCGTGTTATCAATGCAACAACGTAATTAAAAAAAACCTACCATGAATTCACCGCCCCTTCCATCACGCTTACCAATAATGCAACAACATAATTAAAACAAACCTACCTGCCATGAATTCACCGCCCCTTCCATCACGCTTACCAACAATGCAACAACATAATTAAAACAAACCTACCTGCCATGAATTCACCGCCCCTTCCATCAATTCTTTCTTAATGAAAATTATCAACATAATTATCAATACAACAATGCAACAATGTAACTGAAGTAATTCATGCACGGGGTAATTGAACCCAAATGATAATATATACTGTTCAATTTCGTAATGCAAAACTGTAGTCTGATTCAATGCACGATTGTTGTGTTATCAATGCAACAACGTAATTAAAATAAAACAGCGACGCCACCACCAACAGCGGCGCTGAGTCGACGACAATCTATCCTCCTCCTCGCTGGAGCAAAATCGCCGTGGCCATTAATAAGATTTCTATTAATTCTCGTTTTCTCTCTCTTTAATATAACCACTATTACCTTAATTAGTGGGATTAAATATTTTTTCTATGTAGTTTAATTACATAAATGTCCTTATCATAATATTTTTGGATTATTTTAATGTATTTAGAAACCAATAAATTTGAATAGATCATAACCGTTGATCTACTAAAATAAATGACTGAGATCATTTCCTATTTTATACCCAAAAGTCACTTTCTATATGAACTATATATATAAAATATAATAATAGTCTCAATCCTCGTTCAAAACAATATCTATATAAATATACTAAGTTGAATCTTCTGCATTACTTTTTGGTGCCAAAAAATTGGAACATATAATTACTTAATAAAATATTAATTTTTATTATGTAACTTTTCAAGTTGTGTTGCAGTAGATTAAGTAATTAGATCAAAATATTGCAAACTTTTCATTTTCCAATAAAACTATTCAGCTATCTCATTCTCTAGACTTTTTAGAGAACTTTATAATTTAAAAAATTTAAATACAAATTCGTATCCTTTTCCAAGAACTTTGTTTATATATATATATATATATATATATATATATATATATAGAACCAAACAGTGCATTTAGTTTTCTCTTCAAATCTTCATAAGAGCCTCTAAAGTATCTACTGCAATCAGAAATTTAATAAGGTACGTTCAAAACATTTATACTACAATTATTTATACAACTTTGTTATTTCATTTTATCATAAATTTGAATATTTTATTTTACTGGAAAAGTTATATACCAACATAAAAAAGTACTCCGATCCCTCTGTCCCACTAAGCTTGACACCTTTTCCGGCACGGTTTGTTAATGAAAATGTATAAAGTAGTGTAAAAGTTATAAAGGTAGTAGGGTCCATACCTTTTTGAAGATATAATTTTTGCTATTTTTGGAGTGTGTCAAGCTTAGTGGGAAGTTCCAAAAAGGAAAACGTGTCAAGTTTAGTGGGACTGAGAGAATATATGATATGAGAGATTCATATAGTTAAACTTGAAACTTCATGTTTTGTAACATTGTATTATTTCAACTTAATATATTATAGTACCATTTTTACAGTACCATTGATAACTCTTGAAAAGAGTTATTATTTATCCTATTTATTTCTTAGTTTTTACTTCTTTTGGTGGTGTATTGTTGTTGTTGCAACTCTAGTTGGTCTTAGTTTAATTGTGTTTAGCTAATTCGTGAGGAGAAGAGATAATATCACTTTTGTGTATGCTTTAGGTATGAGAGGAGACAAAATTTGGAAAAGTATGCTGACTGGATAACTGCAGCAAAAGAGAGAGAAGTTGTCCCAAGCTAAAAGACAAAGAGAGCTGACTTTAGTGAAATTTTGGAGGGCAACTTTGTAATTTCAGTCATCTATCTAGAGTAACCTAACAGTTAGGAAAGACACCAGCCGCAATACATACACAGAGAGAGAGAGTTTAGAGACAACACCATATTCTGAAAGAGGGCAGCATGATGCTGGAGCAAAAACTGGAAGAAGAAATCTCCATGGGAGAAAAGATTGGAGCTCGTGTCTAGAAGGAGAAGAAGAGCTGAGGAAGAAGACGATCCAACAATCATCTTCAACCTTTTCCTTCTTTTATTTCATTTGAGTTTATCTGTAATCTGACTTGAAGATGATGAACAACAATTTATTTTAAGTTTTTATTTCCTTCATGAGCTAAATACTATAGACTTGGGTTTGAACAATATTATGCTTTAATATATTTCATTTTTTAGCACTTATTTCTAGTGCTCTCTACTACTGTTCATTCAAGTGCTAAATCTCTTTAATCTCTATTTGTTAGCCTGATCAACTAATAATATGAGCTAGCCATAGTTATTGCTGGAAAGGTTAATTTTGGTGGAAATTTTTGAATGACATATGTGTTAAATAGCATAGGAATATGTGTTTACCATGTGTGGCTTGTGTGAATGGTGTAAAACTAATGAATATTTGATTTACTGAGCTAGATATAGGAATATATTAGTTTAGTAATCGGATAAAGTCATAAGGATTTGGAAAAATCATATGTAGTTGAAGATTCACGCCACACTGTAGCATGTTTGTTGAGGAAATGTTGTAGCATTATTGGTCTGATTGTGAATGAAGCATAAGAAAGTCTAAACCCGAGTCTCTATTTTAAATTTGTCCTTGTTTGTTTGATCTGAGTTTTTTGTGTCTGAATTTTGGAGTCTTGATTTCTGTTAACTTTGTTTATTTTTGTTCCTTTCGTCATTGTTCAGTTGATAGTTAATTCTAATTTCTAGTTTAGATAAATCCAAAATATTGATTTAAATTCCCGTCGTTTTATTTCTTTTTAGTTGAACATGTGCAAGTACTGATTTGCATTCCCTGTGGATACGAATCTGGAATAATTCCTTATATTACTTGTTGATTGCGTGCACTTGCACATTATAAATTGTGTATATCATTTCACACAATAGCCATAATTAATTTAATATTTACAGTACATATTACATATGTTAAAAAAATATATTGCAGGTGTATTGCTCATTGTATAGCTATGTGGTAAGTACATATTCAAAGATCTTCACACTCTAGCTCCATTTTCTCAAATCAAAGCAAGATGTGTAAGATGTTACTGTGTAGTGGTGTACCTTCACTAAATACAAATGAGTTAAAGAGCTTTGAAGTGATAATGTATGATGAGGAGGTATATTGTACAAGTATATATTAATAAAAAGTTAAGTACACACACACACACATATATATATATATATATTAATCTATTAATATTATTGTTGCGTAGGAAGTCAAATTTTATTTTACAGCAGATCGACATCTATCTAAATCTTTCACGGATTCATTCAAAGAGGGAGAGACATATGCTATGCAGAATTTTGCTGTTACAAGCAACACAAAGTATAGAATCACATCATACAAATATAAAAGACTTTTCTTGGAGAAAACATTGGTTCGCCTTGAAAAGATAGAAAATTTCCCAAATCAGATTTACACATTCAGGAGTTTTCAAGAAATACAAGCAATGAATATAGCAGAGACAGTTTCATTTGGTAATAATAGACATACCCGTACCCTTTTTTTATATTTTTATTTTAGGATACATTAAACATATTGAATAGAATGCTAACAATAATAATTCTAAAATGTTATAGCTAAAGTGGTTTACAATAGTGGTCCAAAAAAAATAGCAAATGCAATGGGGTAAAAATGAAACTAATAGATCTCACTTTGCAAGACATCGAGTAAGTACCAATATTTTTTTTCCATCGATATCATTAAGCACAGTAACGTGCATTTATGCAATGTGAGTTGGTTAGTTCCTTTCTCCTGATAACTACTAATTGTTGTTTAGACTTATTCTTACGTTTGCACATGGATTGGTTTAATACATCTATGTTCTCAATGCTACTATACCATTAACTTATTATCATAAAATAAAAATCTAGACATTCCAAATTATAGCCAACCTAATCTAATTTTCTTTTTCCGAATATACAATTAGTTTAATAAAGAAATTATACTAAATTATACTTAGTTAAATTTGTTAAATCCACAGGGAAGAAAAATAAAGAAATATATATATCAAGTTGTAAAATTATTTTTTTAATTAATTTTAGAACGTTTGAAAGTTTATCATAAACAAGTTTACATAAATAACGGTTTTTACTATACTTGTTTAGTATATGAATAAGTAATTCATATATATGTGTCAACAAATAATAATAAACAAAATGAATATCAAATACTTTTATAAATTTTATAAAATATTAATCTCGTCGAATTTCAACAAACAACAATCTAATTTTTATTAAATATTATAATTATTAATGAACAATTGAGATTAATTAAGATTAATAGAATGATGAATTGTGTTGATACACGTAAGTTTTGAAAAAGGGGAGAGTTTTAAAATGTATTCCTATATTAAAAGATAGATCGTGAACTTTATGTCTCATTTTAATTGGTCCATTATTCCTTAGTATTTGGATGTTCAATTAATTTCTTTTCTTATTCACTGCTAAGCGTAATTAGTGGAGTACTTTAAAACTTGTAAATATATGCATTGACAAAGTCACAAAACTCATAATTTTAGTGCGTCTCATACGCATATATATATACACACACGTTGTAATATGTATAGTTATAAGATTAATGTACACAAACGTATATAAAGCACATGCTATTACTGATATATGAAAAGAAAAAAAAATCATAGATTAATCAATACATGCAGTAGATTGGGCATAATTCACACTTACAACAAGTATTACGGAAATAATTAGCTAGTAATTCAAAAGATTTAAATAAATGAAAATTGTTAAATACTTCAAACAAGCATTTAATAAATGAAATAATTGATCAAGAATTTGAGGATGCCTTAGTAGTTTAAAACTTGGATTGAATCCAATCAATGGTCTTAGTGTCTGTTTGAAATGACTTTGCAATAAGATCATTAGCGATTGCCGGCTTTGACCCGAAAACGACGTTTGCAATGGTAATGACTCCCGGATTTTGGCTACTCAGAGCAACAACAGCGACGGCGTTACTATTTCCAATGTTTCTTTGGTAATGAACAAGATTTATGGGAAACACGAAAACATCGCCTTTCTGAAGTACTTTTGTGATGAGATGATTCTCGGGATTGGAGGTCACAAACCCCACTTCTAGGGTTCCCTCGAGCACTGTTAGGATCTCAGTTGCTCGAGGATGGGTGTGGGGAGGGTTAATTCCCCACGGGGCGAGATCTATGCGCGCCATAGAAATCCCGAGCGTGTTAAGCCCTGGGATTTGAGCAACATTTGCCGGCGTTACCTTTGACCCCACGGGATTCGAGGTGTTTCCAGGAATGTGGAGTCCCTGAAGTAAAAATCATCCGCTTGTACAACCTTCGGATCCTTGCATGCGAATCCATTCACTAACACTGAAAAAAGTACTTTGATATTACATTTAATTTAAATTACAACACTACGGCTACGCAGAACTCGAACTCGAAACTTATTATCTCGGAGATACACTTAAAATTGACAATTATTATTGTTATATATATTGCAAATATATGGATCGTACCTAGGCCACTGGGATCAGCAACGCAGAAATCTTGAAGAGGGCTTGCGTCCGATGCCAAAGCCACTGAAAAAACTGCAACAAAAACAGTCAAGAATAGTAACTTGAGTGCCATTTTCTTTTCTTTTTCTTCTTTATATTGCTTGAAATATATTTAGTTGTGCTTGATCGAGATGAGAAACCATTTTATTCAGAAACAGAATTTATAGAGCTGAAAAAAGAGATAATTCGATGATTTTTGCCGTCTTCCATTTCGAAAGCGAGCGTGTTGAAAAGGTAAGATAATATTAAAAAAAAGAAGCAGGCGCTATTTTAATATACTTATTTTGAAATGAAATTGCAATCCAAATCCGAAATCAACAGACGGCCTAAGTCTGAAATATTGGCATTAAAACAAAATGAAAAGGAAATAGATTAATAGCAAATTCTTGCAAGAAAATACTGTATACGACAATTTAGTATACTGCACGATTTAATTTATTCGGTCTTATCTAATTATTTTAGACATCATAGACTGTAGCTAACGCATATTAGTTTATGCCAAGAGGAGGCTTTTGAGCACTTCAAATGTATTTTTTTTTTCGTTGGAAAATATCCTATATATGATATGAGCTCAAGGTCGAGTTGCTCAAACTCTAATAATAATCATATAGTTTTAATTAGTAAATTCAAATAATAGTTATCTAGATATAAAATATTTATAAATCTAACTATTGATATATATCTAAAACAGCTTTTTAATATTTTTAATACTACTACAAAACCAAAAATAAGTTTTTAGATAGTGAAAAAGTTATAGATTAAGGGTAAAAATAATGACTACTTTTTTATTTTTATAAAAATAATTCAACATTGAATTGATTAATATATATATTAAAATGACTATTTTAACAGTTTTCCTATTGCGAGTTTTCTAATTTTGAGACGCAAATTATATGCAATTCATTTGTTTTAGTGATTTTTCGGCAACGATTCAAAAGAAACATTGAAATTTTAGTTACTTTATAATAGTAAAAAGATATTACACGCAGAACCATCAAAAGATACAAAGAGGATCCCATGCATGAATTTGGAATTAATGACTGGCCTTGGAATTTAAATTAAATAATTTTTGTAGGTCTTAATTAATTATTAGTTACTCTTATAGTATATGTTATTGGTGTTGTAATATCGAATGAGATCATATATTATCTAATGGTGGTGGTGTATTTTCTATTGTATTAATAAGATCGTGACATGTGGTATGATTAAGGTTCAATATTTAGGGTATATATAAGGAAAGATATATTTTATATTTTACACTATTAATTAAACCACGTGTCACTATCTTATTGATGTAATAGGAAATGTAACACGGATAGACAATAAAAGATCCGGATTGTTGTAATATTGGTTTGGTTCCATCATTGATTGCACAAAGTAATAAAGAAATAAGATAATAGAGAATAGATAATGAAACTGTAAAACAGAAAGAAAAAAAAAATAGCAGGATGGAAGTCCTAAAATTGTAATCATTCTGTACCAATAAGTATGACACAAAACTTTTGGGCACGATTGTTAAGAATAATGTAGAAAGTAGTATAAAAGTGATAAATGTGGTAGAATCCAAACTTTTTTAAAGGGATAATTTTTACTATTTTAGAAAAGTACCAAACATAGTGGACGGGGTATTTTCGGGGGAGTATTTTCTTAAATCCATCTGTCGACTTTACAAGATATATATAAATAGATACGTACATAAATATTATAATAGTAATGTTGATATAATAATATTATTGTCAAAATTGGTTGTTTTACATCCACCCGATGTAACACATGCAAGTAATTTTCTTTGACGATGTCAATGAAGTCTATCATAAAAAATGTCGAAGCTGTGTATCTAAATGTTTCCTTGTTTCTTCTTACTTAGTTCGATCGTAGGATTTCTGATTTTAATATTCTACGTCTAATTGTGTAAGAGTAAGAATACATTAATACGAAACCCCTATAAAAGCATACCTCTATACTCTTATATACTCCCAACTTCCAAATACATTTAGCTAACTTTGTAAGGAAAAGAAAAGAAAACATGGCCTCCAAATTTATTGTTCTTGGACTTCTCATTGCGATGCTCTCATCTGCTTCTGCATCTGATTCGAGTCCTCTTCAAGATTTCTGCGTTGCTGATCCAACTGCTGGCGGTACGAATACTTATCGCATGTCATTACTATCGAGAAATCGAGCATCGTGCATTCTTGATTTATATGTGTTTCAATCTCGTGCTTTGCAGTGTTTGTTAACGGGTTCGCATGTAAGGATCCGAATGTGGTAGTAGCAGATGATTTCTACTTTACTGGGCTCCAGGTCGCCGGAGTCACCTCGAACCCTTTCGGATCAAAGGTGACTCCAGCGAACGTGGCTCAAATTCCGGGGCTCAACACGCTTGGGATTTCCATGGCCCGGATAGATTTTGCCCCATGGGGAGTTAACCCTCCCCACACTCACCCTCGAGCAACTGAGATTCTTCTAGTGCTCGATGGTAGTTTGGAGGTCGGATTCGTGACCTCCAACCCCGACAACCGTCTCATCACAAAAGTACTTCAGAAAGGCGATGTTTTCGTGTTTCCTATAAATCTTGTCCATTATCAGAGAAACACGGGAAATGTTGCTGCTAGTGCCATTGTCACCCTCAGTAGTCAAAACCCCGGAGTTATTACCGTTGCAAATGCCGTTTTCGGGTCGAAACCAGATATTGCTAGTGATCTTCTTGCAAAGTCGTTCCAGACGGATACTAATACCATTGATTTAATACAATCCAAGTTTTAGACAATGGTATAGACTAGCTATTGGTGTTTCTTGTACCTTGCTTCTGCGTAATTTCATGCAAGCTTGTTCTTTGGACTTGAGTACGTTGAATAATCTATGCCTCGTTGATTTCTCCAAAGTCTATTGTTCGATGATCAAATTTGTCACTATCAAGTAGTTGTTGTAGGAATCGAAAAGATACAATATATGAAATTGAAAAAATATTTTAATTGGATGCACTTATGTAGTTTATTGATGTTATGAACATGTCACTTAACCACAATAGGCCACCTAATAGAAGGATTAACTAAATTTCAAGAAATTTTCACACAGCAAGCATTAATTAACTAAAGAATAACCATATTAGTACAATTTACAAGTTACAAACAGAAACAAACCACAATGCTTATCACCCTCATTAAACTATATACCAATCTCTGCCACTGTACCTAACTTAATCCTAACAGAAAAGAAAAGAAAAGAAAATCACCCACAGCAAACTAATTATCAGACGCTGCAAGATTCGGACAAAATCAAGAACCAAGAAACGTTTTAGGAAGCTACCTCCTCCTCTTCTTCGTCATCATATTCTTCCTCAGCTGTAGCATCCTGGTATTGCTGATACTCGGCCACAAGATCGTTCATGTTGCTCTCTGCCTCGGTGAACTCCATCTCGTCCATGCCTTCACCGGTGTACCAGTGCAAGAAAGCCTTGCGCCTGAACATGGCTGTGAACTGCTCACTCACGCGCCTGAACATCTCTTGGATCGAAGTTGAGTTTCCGATGAAAGTCGATGCCATTTTCAGTCCCTTTGGAGGAATATCACAAACGCTAGACTTGACGTTGTTAGGGATCCATTCGACGAAGTACGAGGAGTTTTTGTTCTGGACATTGATCATCTGTTCGTCAACTTCTTTAGTGCTCATCTTGCCACGGAACATGGCAGAGGCGGTCAGGTAGCGGCCATGGTGTGGATCTGCAGCGCACATCATGTTCTTGGCATCCCACATTTGAAGGGTCAACTCAGATACTGACAGGGCCCGGTACTGCTGGGACCCCCTCGAGGTTAATGGTGCGAACCCCACCATGAAGAAATGAAGCCGTGGGAATGGGATAAGGTTCACCGCAAGTTTCCTGAGGTCAGAATTGAGCTGGCCAGGAAAACGGAGACAGCACGTGACACCACTCATTGTGGCAGAGATTAAGTGGTTGAGATCACCAACTGAAATACAACAACAAGAACCCATATTGGCACCAGCAACAATGCTCAAAGGACAAAGATCCACACAAATGTAAAAATCAAGAGTGCTTACATGAAGGAGTGGTAAGTTTGAGGGTGCGGAAGCAAATATCATAGAGAGCCTCGTTATCGAGAACCATACACTCGTCTGCATTCTCGACTAGCTGATGTACAGACGACGGTGTCGGATACCTTCGGTGAGGGAAAGACCGAAAATGTCAACATCATACGGTCCGGATACTCCTCTCTAATCTTGGAGATGAGAAGGGTTCCCATGCCAGATCCGGTTCCTCCACCCAATGAGTGGCATACCTGAAATCCTATTTGTATAAACTATGCAACATAATCAGAACCCACTCGAACATTACTCAAGAAAAATGCAGTCAACAACGAAGAAATCGGTGTCATATATGAGATTGGAAAGAGAAACCAAAGCTGCATACACTACAATCTCCGTAACCATTCAAGACCAAAGAATTGGAAACATAACTAACTCAAGATAAAATGGATCAAAGAAACAAAAACCTGATATATTAATTCTTTCAGTTTTGCCTAGAAAAAACCTTTTAAAGCCCACGTTACGCAATATTTTTACCAGACCAAATCAACCAAACGAACTTTCAATATATTTTCTTTTTTTAAAGAATTTTCAGGTTGTATGATAATATTAATCGTTTTTCAATGTTAATCAACATATTAGCAATGCGAAGATTAACCAAATAATCAGTTTTCAATAATCAAGAGCAAACAAATTGATCGATATTGATAAGCAAAAGCTCACTTAGTCAAATATGCGTATACAAAATATTGATTCTTCTACACTTTGTTCAAGTCTTTGGGTTCGAGAAAGGATACTAAAATCGAATTATTAGAGTTTCATTTAAAATTGTCACTTGTGTTCAGTTGCCGATCAAATTATAATCACAAGCAAGCCTAAATTTCCCCCTAGAATTTCAGATGCATCCATTAAAATCACAGCATATGCATTAACGCAATGAAAAAACAAGGAAGCAAAAGAAACAAGGAAATGAACCATGCAAGCAATCGCAATTCTCGGCCTCCTTACGAACAACATCGAGCACAGAGTCAATCAATTCAGCTCCCTCGGTATAGTGGCCCTTGGCCCAATTATTTCCGGCACCGGACTGGCCGAATACGAAGTTGTCGGGTCGGAAAATCTGGCCGAAGGGGCCGGATCTGACGAAGTCCATGGTGCCCGGCTCTAGGTCCATGAGGACGGCGCGTGGGACGTACCTCCCACCGCTGGCCTCATTGAAGTAGATGTTGATCCTCTCGAGCTGGAGCTCCGAATCGCCGCTGTAACCTCCGGTGTGGTCGATACCGTGCTCATCGCAGATCACCTCCCAGAATTTGGCGCCAATCTGGTTGCCGCATTGGCCGCCTTGAATGTGCAGAATCTCCCTCATTTTCTGTTTTCTCTACTCTTTTTAATTTCAGGGTGAATTAGGGTGTGGGATTTTGGAAATGGAAAGATGTTGGTAGGGAATGGTGAAAGAGGAGGAATTTCCGTTGCAGAGTTTGGCGGGTGGAGAGAGTGAAGGAGAGAGAGTGGCGGGGTATTTGCGGCGGAAGATGACATCAAGCTTGTTCAATGTTTTTTTGTTTATTTTCGGGAATGCCACTATTGGGTTATTGTCGATGACCCAAATTTTTCGCTCCGCGCCGGCGTCAAGGCAGCCAACGTTGACCAGCTTTCTCAAACTAGCATTCGTGCTCGCCAAAGGAATGATTGTGTAGCTCCAAACCTTACCCACAATTATGTATTACGCAGCGGACACAATATAAAAATGTAGGGATACACAAGTTTACGGGATATCTCGCTCACAACCTTTTTATTACTCACATAAAAAGGAACCAAAGTTTGCACACAATCACCCATTCTTCTAGCCCTCGAGTTCCCTCAATACTCGGCCTAAGGATATTTCTCTCTTAACTCTCTTAGTTGGGCGTGCAGCTCATGACTTATTTATAGATGTGGGCTTATAATGGGCTTGGGCCAACTAAAGCTAGACTAAGTCAACAAAGAGGCATGTAGCGTCGTCTGGCGCATCCAAGACTTGGTCGTTCAAAAACTCCCCCAAAACGTGGGGTTTGTTTCCACAACTGTTGCCCACAATTTGCTCATGCTCCTTTGACTTGGTCCCGTACGCGTTTCGCTCCCGTGCTTCACGCGCCCGACACTCCTTGGCTCGCGCCTGCGTGCAACTGTCGCCCCACGGCCCGCGCTCGCTTGAACTGTCGCCCGTGGCCCGCGCAACGCTCCGTGCCGCGCATGTGTCGTGCGCACATGTGCCGCTCCTGTGTCATGCATGTGCCACGTCCGTGCCGCGCTCGTGCCACGCCCGTGCTGTTGGCGCACGCCACACTCGCGCGCCGCTCGGCAATGTCTCGGTAGGTCTCGGTCAGTGGCGCGCGCCACGCTCGACGCGTCACTTCTCGGCCAACTCTCGAATAGTGGTCCGCGCCATGTGCCCATGCCACTTTCGGAAAACTCTCGGCCATCCCTCGGACAATGGCGTGCACATCCCTTGCGCGCCACTCTCGGTCATCTCTCGTCCAGTGGCGCGCGACCCACGCGCTTGTCACTCTCGGTTATCACTACGTCGCTCCGCTCAGCACCGGGCCTTGGCACCACCCCCCGTCTAGCATATGTCTCGGCCCACATCTCTGTCTCATATCCCGCACTATTCTTGTGCCACCCCGCTTGGCACAAGGGAGAACACTCACGTTGCCCCGATGCAACGCCATGCACCACATCGCGTTGTGTCTCGGCCCCACGCCTCGACACAGCCTCTGCCACACGCCTCAGCCATCTTCCACACCACCACTAGACCATGATCTTGGGGACGCAACAAACCTCCCCCACCGAATCCAGACGACATCATCGTCGTCCGGGACCCGATACCTTCCTCTAGTTCTTGGTAGGACCAACTCCACTCTCCAACACTCGTATGTCGGAGAGATGTACGTTTTCAATCTCGGGAGCCTCACGCCCCTAGTTTTCAATGGCCATAAGGGTGTTCAACTTCGCACGCTTAGGGTATTCTCTCATTCGGTGGATTCCATCACAAATGAAGCATCCCCACCTCCGTTCGTCCACGGACTTGGAAGGGACATCACTCTCATTGGCGCCCACCTCGTTGGAGACGGCTTTCTTCTTCGTCTTCCAACTTTTTCCTTTATCCTTCCTTCGCTCGGGTTCGGCCTCGTTTCTACCTCGTTAGTCAATGAGGCTATCCGCAACGGCGATGGCGGATTGGATGTCTTGGACTCCTTTGCGCTGCAACTCGGCTTGGGCACAAGGTTGCAATCCGGCGATGAAGTTGAAGACCTTATCCTCCTCAGCCATTCCATGTACGTCCAACATTAAAGAGCTAATCTCCTTGACATACTCATGCACGGTGCCCAAGTGCTTGAGCTTTCTCAATTTGTCTCTCGCTACCCATGACGCATTCAACGGAAGGAATTGATCCTTCAACTCCTTCTTAAGCACATCCCATGACACTATCTCATGCCAACCCACACCACCCGTGTCCGTTTGTCGGGTTCGCCACCACAGCTTCGCATCTCCCACCAAATACATGCTAATGATTGGGACTTTCTCGGCCTCGGGGATGTGCGAGGCAGTAAAGTATGCCTCGATATCCCACAAAAAATTTTCGAGCTCCTTAAAGCTTCGGGTTCCCTCGAATTGCTTCGGCTCTGGAACACGCACCTTTGAAGAAGAACGGAGTGCACTCTTCACGAGATGCAACTCAAGCTTGTGTTGCACCGCAGTGGTGAAGGTAGTGACTTCGTCCTCGCACAAAGCTACCTTCGCGGGCAACTCCTCCAAACCCGTCTGAAACTCCTCCAACGCCTGCCCCATCTTTTCAAGCAGCTCGTTTGCACGACGTATGCTCACAAAGACAAGAGTTGACTCGGAGGTGTCAGGGGGCGGCCCCAACAGCGCTTCCATTCGACTAACCCGCTCCTCTAATGCAGCAAAGTCACGATTTTGCACCATCTTCTCCGCAACAATGACACAAACTTCTCACGTAACAAGATGGTGCTCGCACGCACCACCTTTGACCCACGCAGCAGCGCACCACACACCACAGCAGCACGGCTCCCGCAGCCGTCCTTGCAACGCAACAGCACGGTGGTGCACGCACACACCACCTTCGGTCCCACAGCGGCGCCCTCTCGCCGACCACGTACCGCAACTAACGGCTCCCACAACCAAGGCACAGAGACAAACGAGGCTCTGATACCACTTGTCACGGGGTGTCTCGATGATCCAAATTTTTTGCCCCATGCCGGCGCCAAGGCTCGCAACCTTGACCATCCTTCTCAAATGAGCACCCGCGCCCGCCTAAGGAATGATTGTGTCGCCCCAAACATTACGCACAATTTATGGCTGACGTAACCGCAGAGAAAATAAATGATGAACCCCCTAAGGAGGAAATACAAATTACATTAAGTTCTATGACTGGGATCAGTGGAGGAATGACTACTATGAGAGTTATTATATTAGTGAAGTGGGTAAACATAAGATCAATATTCTAATTGTTTCTGGAAGTACAATTAGTTTCATCAATGAAACCACTACAACAACTTGAATTGCCAAACTGAAGACATCAAGTCCTTATTGGTTAAGGTGGCTAACGGGAATGTGGAAGAACTGTATTGGATTAAAACAAAGGCATCATATGATGATCGTGTAGATATCTGGGAGGAAATTTTGATAGAGTTTGATGATATATTTGTTGAACCTACAGAATTACCACCAGTATGAGGTGTAGAACACCAGATTCTCTTTAAATCGGGTAGTGTCCCTAAACAGCAATATCCTTACAGAGTTTCTCACGATCAAAAAAATGAAATTGAAAAAATAGTGGAGGAGTTACTGGCTGCAGGGCAAATCCAGCACAACACTAGCCCATTTGCATCTCCGGTTCTATTAGTAAAGAAAAAAGATGCCACTTGGAGAATATGCATTAATTACAGGGCAAATCCAGCACTACAATTTACTCTCACTTTACCCTTTACCAACCAAAGTCAACCCATTTTATTAAAACTCGTGTCGAATCAAAATGGAAAGAACATTGATGGGCGGAGGTAGTATTACTTAATATAATAAAAAAAAAATCAAATTGAATCGAATAATTCGAATATTCACATTGTATCTAATACAAATAATGATTTAATATACATATACGAATTCAATATTTTACAAACTCAATATTGTGTTATTCATTTTGATTCGATGCATGTACAACTCTATTGTGTATTCTATTTTTTAATTCACCATGAATAAGAAATAAAATATGCAACATTAGCTTAATTTGTATGGTTATATTGTAATTAATTTAACAAAATGAACACAATGAAGATAAATATTAATGCTTTATGTGTTTGTGGTTGGGTGAAGGGTATTTACGTCAATTCAAACCTATTAAAACAATGAAGAAATATTTGATTCACATCTTCTGTTAAATTTAACGAGTTGGATTTTCTGTGCAAAATTTTTAATAACACATGGATATCTCATGCAACTTAATAAATACAAGTTAGTTTGGTGCATAATTTTGAAAACATGAGATAATTTTATTCATTTTTCTCAACTAATCATTGAAAGTAAACGCCACCTTGTAGTAATGGAAAGTTGTTTAAGAAAATAAGAATTATGTTCTCATTTCTTATATTTTTATTTTAAGAAAACAGTACATTTTTTTGTGTATTTGCTATATTCCATTACTACTTTCAATAAAAACTAGTGTATAACCCGTCGAAAATCGACGGAAAATTATTTTACATTATAATTTATAAATATAAATTTTAAAATATTATATATTGATGAATTATAAAAAAAAATATTATAAAAAATGTAATAACTTGTTTAAAAAGTAATATAAATCGATACATTGTAAGAAGTAAATATTATTTATCGTAATTAATCGTATATAGAATGTATTGGCAATAAATCACATTACATATATTTTATTTTATTAAAATGATTGCAAATCCAAGCTACATGAAAAATTATATCAGTTGCAAAATATAATTGTTACATGCAAAATTATCCCGTGTAAAATTTATTGGTATATAATCACTTGATGTCGTAATTAAAAATAAAATAAAATAAAAAATGACTCTTTATTTGTTAGATAAAATCAATTAGTTAACCAAATCAAATAAATATTTTTTATTCTGAAAAAATATTTATTTAATCATCAAATAATTAATGTTATATGTATAAAATTTTATCATGTTGGTGAGTTAGAATTAGGCATGACAATCAAGTAAGACATGCATGTACCATTATTTATTGAAATATGTGAATTGATAAATATTCTAGATTTTAGATTTTATTCGATGAGTTATATGTATTAGTGGATTTAGATATTATATATTTTATTTCACAGAATTTTTTAATAAATATATTAAGGAAATAATTATTAAATAAAAATCAAATTATATATTTTATTATAAATATTATAGATTCTTTCTAAATTATTGAATTATATTTATTGTCATGTTGATTGAATAATTGATTAAATAATATTATAATTATGATTTATTATTATATAAAATATAATTAAACCATAAAATAAAATTATCATATATAATATATTAATTTTTATTGAAAAAAATTATAGTTTTGCCAACAGTCTTGAATTATGAAGTCTTGAATTATGAAGAGGACTTTAATCCATAGTCCTTTAATATATTATATAGATATATATAGATATATAGATTAATCACATAAACTTAAGACATGTCGTCCCCAAAAAATGATGACTTTGTGATCTTTATATGTGTAAATCGAGATTTCTTCTCATTAATGAAGGTGCTCGCTTCGTACTGAAAGGCTAACTAATGTTTTAAATCAAACTTTTCTCTAAAACATTGTCCAATTAAAATAATTAACAATTTTGTGGATGAAAATAGTACTCCCCCGTTCCGACTGAATTGAGGCATTTATTTTGAACAAAGTAATTAAAGAGTGTATGTTTAGAGTTGAAAAGTGTATAAAGTGATGATAGAAATATATATTATTTAAACTTGTGTGTGGGATAAAAGTATCAAAAAAAGGAAACGCCACAACTTAGTTGGGACGACCCAAAATGGTATACGCCTCAACTTAGTTGGGACAGAGGGAGTATTAAATGCGTTAATAAACGAAGTCTGTACTTGTACTAAACACTATTTCCAACATAAATTAAACGTTATTTTATGCTTTCAGAGTAAGGCTGTCAATTTTCAACACGACACGATAACCCGACACGAACCGACACGATATTAATGGGTTTGAGTTGGCTTCATTGAGTTCGAGTTCTTATCAAGTTCACTCAATAAGAATCTGAATTTTTCGGGTTGGGTTCGGGTTGGGTTCATGTTGGGTTCGGGTTATCTGAAATATATAAATATATTATTCAAAATTATTATTATTAATAATATATATTTATATAATCGGGTTGGATCGAGTAATTAGCGGGTTGTTATCAGGTTGGGTTGTTATCGTGTTGGGTCAACCTGAAAAAATAACATGTCAGTTTGGGTTCAGGTTGAGTTCGGATTGGATTCGAGTTTGAACTATTTAGGTTGGGTTCAAATTCGGATTTACTACATTCTTAACAGGTTGGGTTCGGATTTAATCTTAACGGGTCAATCTGATAACGATCTAACCCGACCCAATTGACATCCCCGTTTGAGAGTCACTCTCCTCCTGCAGGACCAGAACTAGTACGTCATAGATACAGCAAATATATATATAGATTGTAGTCCTTACTTACATAGGTTATGATGTTTTTCTTTCATATTATTAAGTCTCGTCTATAATTGAGGTTGTGACCACACCACTTTTTGTCCCCACTTGTTTTACAAGCACCTCAAATTTCTAATTTCGAATTTAATTCCACCAATTATCACGCATTTACAAGTTTTTTAAATAAACAAATTCACTTTTAGGACAATGCTCACCCGGATGATGGATATATAAAATTAAAATAGATATATATTAATGTCGATTATAAAATTTTATTTTATTAATTCATAGATTATATATATAATTAAAATAGATATATCGTTAAAATTAAATAATATATTAATAATAAAGTTACGACATATGAAAAATATATAAGAACATTGTATATATTGTGATGGTTCAATAGAAATATTGTAGATAACTTCAGTTTAAATAATTACATAATTTTACTTTTGTATGAAATTGTTTTTAAAATTATAAAAAAACTAACAGTATTTACTGAATATATATATATATATATTTATATGTATATTATTATTAATTATTTTTTCTTAAACTACTTAAAACCCGTAAAACGACTCTGTCCAATTTTACTATATCGGATCAATTATTATTGTTTAAATCAATTAAAATTTGACCAAATACATAAATAGATGTGTTCACGATTATAATTCAGAACCTAATCGAGACCAAACTGTCGATTCACGATTTTAAAAATTCATAACAAGAAAAACCGTTGTTATGACGGTTCACATTTTATAACCGAACCATGTATAGAAGTTCCCGATTATGATTTCGAAATATCCAAAAAATTTATATTAATATGTTTGAAAATTGTAAAATCCTAATTATTATGATTATGTATTAACGCATATCACCATTTAGCTTTTGAGATTTTCAATATCATTTTATTTGTTAATTTTAAAATTATAATAATTACAAAATATAAATAAAATATTATTATATAAAATACTATAAAACCACAAAGTGTCATTGGTTTTCAAATTCAATTTTATTTTTATTTTTATTTTTTTCGTTATTAATATATTCAAAAGTTTCAATGTGTTATTATAAATTATAAAAAATAATTTTTTTAATATAAGAAAAAATCGAATTGGGTAAAAAAAAATAAGTTATGATTCCGGATCATTGACAATGGGTCTAAAATTTTGTAACTATTATTGAACCGTTCTCTATGCATAAACTATTGATAAATAAAATTTTCTTGTGCATGACATTTGACACAACTTTTGAGTGAATTAGAATGAGTTGGAAATGTGACGAGATAAAGAAATTAATGGACAGTTAGTCATTAAATAATTAAAAAAGTATAAAAAAATAAATAAATATAAAAGGCTGCTTTAACACAGTAATTAAGATAATTAATAATTTACTAATCATAATTATAATTTTAAATCCTTTAGGATTGTCTAATTCTCAGTTAGAGTATTGTAATATTCAATAAAAACATGCATAGTTAAGAGAATCAAAGTTTTATAATCATAATTATGATTTATTAAAACTCAAATAAGATTTCTAATTAACATTAAAGGGGGTGTTTGGCCGAGCTCATGACTCCTTAAAATAATTTATAAGTTGTTTAGGGGCTTATAAGTCTACTGACAAAATAAGTTGTAAAAATAAGTTATTGGAGTTTATAAGTTATTCACAAAATAAGTAGCTTAACACCAACTTATTTCTTGATGAGCTTATTTGCAACAAAATTACATAAATATCTCTACAATATTTTATTATTATCATATTTACACCAACAAAATCACATACGAATAATTTAAAATGTCAAACACTTTATCATCTTAATTATAAGCTCTTCAAAAGAGCTTATAAGATAAACTCTTAAGGTATCTGATAAGCTCTTGCAAGAACTTATAAGCCCTTAGGGCTTATAAGTTTTTTAAAATAAGTTTAGTCAAACACACTTTAAGTATTTTTAAAAAGAAGAATTGTTTTATAAAAAAAGAAAAGAAAACATAATAACCCAATCATATCTAATTATTATACTTGGATATTTCATAAAAAAATATAGTACTCCCTCTGTCCTTTTAGAAGTGACCATATTTTCTTATTGAGTCGTTCCATTAAAAGTAACTACTTTCTCAAAAATAAAAAATATATATTTTTAAAATATATTACTACTTTTTTAAAATATTACATTTTACTTTCTTAATTTTCAAATTAGATCACCTGTGACCGCATTTAGTTGGATAAAGTTAGTATTAGATAATAAACCTTCAACCTAGAGTGATAGAAGAGATTAAAGTCCAGAAATGGGACAAGACTAGTCAATGTATATAACTGCTATAAAAATTGAGTGGTCGCAACTAGACATGAATGAATAATTATGCTATGCACCAAATTATAATTAAATTAATTTTTTGTTTATCTTCCCTTTCTATTGTGTGTATATATTGCAGCCACTTACCAAGGACAAAAACTATTGTAGGTAAAAAGATTTACACAAGGTCTTAGAACCTCTTTTTCATCTTCATTTTTCCTTGCATTTTTTCTCACATGGATGTTTTTAGGTCTTGATTATCTTAATTTAATCTTTTTTATTTGCAAAATGACATAGACGAAGATGGAAAAACAAGAGTTCTCGGTGAATTTGAACAAACCACTTGCCTTCCAGGTTCGATATGAATTATATATATACATATTTTTGTTTCATATAATAAATAATCTTTGATAAATGATAAAAAAAAAACATCTATTTTAATGAATCAATAGCTATTATCTTCTTTATAAATTAACCTACCATTCAAAAAAAAAAAAATCCATCCGTTACATTAATAAAAATTATTTGTTTTTATTTTAATTAATATTAAACCATTGATTTTAGAAAGATGGAACATATAATTTCTTATACGAATTTAAATATATAATGATTATGAAAATGCTCCTCCGCCCGCGGCGGGAGGGGTTAATGCGCCCACAAATAATATGACATGTCATATAGATAAATATTAAAATTTTAATTTGTTTTATTAATTATCACTTTTCGACTATGACTTATTGATTATGATATAATTTAATACTCCCTCCGTTCCAGTATTATTGACCACGTTTGACAAAAAATGTGAGTGTTTTATTAATTTTTGGGACCAAGAATAATGGAACAATGGAGTATTATTCAAAACAAAATAATAGTAAAAATAAAATTAACATTATGAAAATATAATGAATCGCATGCTGATGTGGCAATGACGTGACATTGGCCGCGTTAAGATGTCCCCACCTTACATTCAATTTGCAAGTATTATAGTTGCACTGGGCTTGAAAACTCATTTGATGAAATAGAGCGTTTAACTTGTACTAAATATTAGGTGGGGCATCTGGGAGAGGCTTACGATGAATGGGTTCACTGCCCCATACTCACCAGACAAAGCTTTATGCTTTTCGACAATGATTTTATCGAGGTATATATATATATACATATACACGATTTTATCATAATTAATTAATCTTGATCGAATAAACTTATAAAATAATTGTGATGGAGCAGTGGTTTACGCGGACTCCATGGTGGGTGGTTCCTCTGGTGTGGCTACCGGTCACGTGGTGGTTCGTATCGTATCCAACCAAGAATGGTGTTCCTCTTAACCACACTGCCATCATAGTCATAGCAGGACTAGTGTTGTTCACTTTCCAAGAGTACTCTTTGCATCGCTTCATTTTCCACATCAAAACTACTACCTATTGGTAACCAATAGCAATCTTGTAGTTTCCATTGCACTTCACTGCATACAAAAACATAATGAAGGTAAAATGCATCTTTAAAGAAACTAATCCAGTGATAAAAAAAATTCCATGCAGGGGAAATACATTACATTACATCCTCCACGGCTATCATCACAAGCATCCAATGGACAACCTACGACTTGTTCTACCTCCACTTGCAGCAGCACTTATTTCTCTTATTGTATGATAAACGACTTCCATTTTATGTTTTACCTTTGGGTTGGGTATAGGTAGAGAGATATCTGCAAAACCAGACCAAAAGATAAAAACATAAACTTGGGGAGTAGTTAAGACTTAATAGTGTGATCTGCTCAATAGATAAATAGGAAATTATATATTTTAAATTGATGAGAGGAGGGCTAACCTAGTCCAGTTTGGCCCAGATCCTTATGGGCCAGCCAGTTCAGGACAAAGTTCACGATATTATGGGGTGTTCAATTTCCTATGATTAAATTAGCACGTGATTGTTTGAAATTTATATAGCTCGAGATTAGTTGAGACTATTTTTGTCATAGGAGAAAGCACAAGACACACGAACCACGATTAATCTTACATGACACAAATCTCAAAATTAAATCATGGCCCATATCCATCAAAGCAAACAACCAATAATAATTAATCCAAGACTGAGATTTTCTTTGGGCTGGACCAACCCAGTGAAACAAACATCAATCCATACATATATTACAAGTTTTATAAGCGGCTTATATGCCCCTATTATATATATTATCTAACTAAAGGGAAATTTGTAATATGAAAAATTATTAATGTCAATTGAGTTGGCTTGACCTGATAACGACTCAACCTATTAAGGTTAAACTCGAATCCGATTTATTAAAGATATAGTAAATTTGCACCTGAATGGTCCAAACCCGAACCCAACTAACACTTTTTATTTTTAGGTTGACCTAACACAATAATAACTCAACCTGATAACAACCAAATAATGACCCAATCCAACACAATTATATAAATATATATTATTATTAATAATATTTTTAAATAATATATTTATATATTTCAGATAATTCGAACTCAACCTGAACTCAACCCGAATTAAACCTGAAAATTTCAGGTTCTTATTGGGTCAACCTGATAAAAACCCGAAACCAATAAAGATCAACCCAAATCCATTAATATTGTGTTGTGTTGAAAATTGATAGCACTAATTTTATCAAACAGTTTTTGTGATTTAATCAACATAACTAGAAGATATATACCCTTGATTTCAACCTTAATTATATAGTCTCTGATTAATTTTTCTTGAATATTAATTGCCTCTAGTGTTGGAATGTAACGAAGGTTCTAGTACCTGCACCGCATTCCTCTGCTCTGTTCGGAGGCGTATTATTGGGATATGCAATTTACGATTGCACTCATTACTACCATGCAAAACCATCAAAGCTTGCATCTTTCTCTCTTCAACTCAAGGTAATTTAATTTATTTCCTTGTATACATAGTGTTGTTAATAAATGCATGCTAATCAATCACATGACGAATTTCAGATGATTTTAATTAGGGTGCAAGGAAACCAAATATTTCGCCTCGATAAAATTAAGCTGATTTGATATTTGTCCGTTTATTAAATAAACCAAACTCGAACCTCTAACCGAGTTCATATTATTTTTCGAGTTGAACTCGAAACTAATAGTTTCGATTTAAAAAGTTGGCGAACTTTATGTATAGTTCACGAATTTATTAAATTAATATATATATATATATATATATATATTAACTCAAATAATCTAATAAACAAATTAACTCGAACATTTAACGAACTGAAGACGAGTTCGAACTTAGTTTCGAATTCATTATTAAATCGAATATTAAACGAACCGAACTAGAGCTTGGTTTTCAAAACTCAAACAGAGTCCGAGACTTCAATTTTTCAAACAAGTCGAACTCAAGTATGACAGTATTCTATTTAGTTCGGTTTGATTACAGACCTAATTTTAACTAAACGATTGTTCCCTTGTAGTGATTACAATACTGATCATATTTGCATTGTATTCTCTTTTTACGTACATTGTAGAGATACCACATGAATCATCACTTCAAAGCTCATGAAAAAGGATTTGGAGTTACTACAGCTTTTTGGGATTGGGTGTTTGGAACCATGCCTCCCAATTTTGATAAATAAGAAGGAAATTTTCTGCAGTGGTTAAAGCTATATATTCTTGGGGTTTTTTCAAAACATATTGTTGAGATTATTATACTCGTATAATATTTTATTGTGTAATATTTAAATAATAATGATATTGAAAGATACATGTTTAAATTAATTATCTCTTTGTTTATGAACAAATTTGTATTATATATATTGCTATACTTAAAAGTGCAAAAAGACTTATATTACTACACACATATAATCTCTTTCGACTTTCAAGCATTTCATTGAACAATTTCAAATAGATGGGCTAAAAGTAATTTTGTTGGGATGATCTGGAATTTTATATTAGATAAAAATGAGAACAGTTATGAATATTGGTGCAGGCAGGCAACCTCGAACTTATAAACCCAAAGAGAGGAAGGTACCAGATTGTTCCAGTTAAATTTATTAATTTAAATTTGATTTGTGTTTTATGGGTGATGGATACTAGCTTTTTATCAGTGTTTAAAAAAAAGCGGACCGGCCGTTAAACCTACTCTTGATGGGATCACCGGGTCACTATTTATCCGACCGGTCGAACTGGTGAGAAAACGCGGCAAACCTATATATTTAATTTTTATATTCACTAGTGATGCTCCCGTGATATGCATGCGTATAGCATTTGTTCAATTATTTTAATATGTATTGTTTTATGTTACTTAAAATGTTTTATATTAAATTAATATTCAATCAATTTAAATAATAAATTAATAAATTGTAATATTTTTTTTCTAATATAAGAAATATTCTTGATGTATATGCAATTATCATATTAATAATTTGTATTAAGTTATACTTCGGGCATCATTCTCTAGTATCTTTCTTCCAAACTAATTTGGTTCGGAACTCATTATAAATTAACTCTCTTGGATATTTCTTGTTTGCTTAGTACTTACACCCAATCCAAAAACTTGTCATAACATTTTTAAATAATCATAACATTTTCATATTAAATTTTTTTATTTTGTATCATATATCAAATTAAAGTTTTTGTCAAGATATTTAATTTAATATGCATATTGTATATGGTTACACGAACGAAATTGAAAGATTTTATTAAAATAAAACGATGATGAAACATAAAAAAGTAATTATATTTAAATGTATTTACTATTCTAGTGGTTTTATGATAATAAATTGTACTATTAATAGATTTGTAGGTAGTGGGACATGATGAATGCTGCAAAAATTGCATGAAAGAAAAAATGTGTTAAAATTAAGTATCTTAAATGAATATATATATATATATATATTATTTTAAAAATACACTACTAGAAAAACACTCATAGATGACATTAAATTAGTGTGATGTATGAGGGTAAAAAAATGTCAAATATGCCTGTCTCATCTATTCATCGCTCATAGATGACACTGAAAACGTGTGATATATGCGCTCATAGATGACATTATTTTATTAAACGATGACACTAAAATAATGTCATCTATTTTATAATACATGACACAATATAATGTCATCTATATTAAAAAAAAATATCATTTATAAGCGAGAAGTTGACACATTTAGGTGAAATACATGACTTTTTTAGAATGTCATCTATAATTCATAAGATGACAGTAATT